>CM060955.1:65828348-66025848 GCA_030765055.1 Mantis religiosa | reverse complement strand
ATCGGATTTCGTTGGGATGGATTATGATTCGATGATGGTGGATGCAGATTAATTTCTCACCTTTGGTGACGATCTTGAAGAAATCTAGGGGTTCCTCCAGCAACTCTGGATAATTAGGCACATCTATACTTGTTGAGCGATGAGATCTTGTTCTTTCCCAGCATCGCGGTAACGGAGCTGATAAAGATAGTATTGCTATCTTTAAAGAATGAATAATACTTTTCTCGTTCAAAGATGGAAATTTAATTTCTCATAAACAATTTTAAATTCTTTGAAAAAAAATCACAAATATCATTAATGTAGTCTTTTTGGAACCAGCGGTAGATTCCACGGTGAACTATAGCTTTTCTTTCGCACACGTTACTTATACATCTTTGATGCATACACAAAATTATTTCTGTTATATACTCAGATAGACAATTATACGTCTTACCCCTAATACTCTCAGAAACAGAAGAACAAAATATTTTAAAATATTGAATAACTCACCATGATCCGTTGCCATGGTTACACCATTACCCACTTTACATCGCTTCTTTATTTTATTATAAATACTAATATCTTTGACTGTTCCTAACAATATGAACTATAAAAATAACTGCTACAAATGTTAGTTTTTAGAAAGAAAAAAGATCAAAAAGAATGTAATTTTAAAGCAAAATTAAAATTTAAAAAGTGAATTTTGCCCATTAATTTATGTTGAATACTCTATTAACTAACATAATCATCAGATAGAAAATATAAATCCAGCGCATGTTTAATTGTAGCCAGGAGTAGTGTTTTCTGTAATTTGAAGTGAAATGTTACATATTTCTTTTTAAATAACGCGAATGATATTTAACAATAAAAATGTACCCAATTACAAGTAAAATAATTATAAACACATGTAAATATCTGTATCATGTTATACAAAAAATACGAGAAACTTAACTCATCAGTGTCAATTATTTTAATGTAGTTTGCATCAAGTATATACATACCAAGGTATAATCTGGTCACTCGTCGCAGTTTTCCAACACTAGTTATAACATTGTACTGCAAATCTAAGAATTCTCTGTTTAGATATATAAACATAAAAATAATTATAATAATCACTTATGGGTTCAGAAATTAAAGTATAAAACATTAATTTAAGAGATAAACCGTACTTATCAAAGTTAGTGATTTCTAGCCTCTTTCCTCACTGTCAGAGTAATTGTATCGATGTCACGCTCGTCCTAAAGAGATAAACCGTATTTATCAAAGTTAATGATTTCTAGCCACTTTCCTCATTGTCAGAGTAATTGTATAGATGTCACACTCGTACTAATATGAAATAACTTTCTCATCATCTCTCCCTGGCACAGAAACATCACGAGAATAACTTGACACGTTCGTTTTTACAAGTTATAAACAGAACTGAACAGGATAGATCAAACAATATTGGTGAGTGTGAGAATTGCTGTGCTTCAAATAATAAAAGATCCCTTTTAAAGACCAAGAAACTCACCGTTGGAAAGAAGAAGGTTTGCTCATCCCTATAGAATATTTCAAAAATAGGTTTACAGCTTTAAACATTGCGTCGATGAGATGGACGCTGGCAGTCTTCGCTCGGTATATCACAGTTGATTATATGGATCGTCGACGTTTTAGGGTAGAAACTCTCTTAAGAGACGCGGCAGCAAGAGGGTTAAAGTATAGAATTCTTCTTTCACTATCTAACCTTCTCGTATAGAGGACATACAAGTGAACACCTGGGATAGAGACGCCTGTGGAGGAGTTGAGAAGCTCTGAATCAGAGAGAATATCCAAGTAATCAGCCCTATACCTGGTGTGGAGGTAAAGAAGGGGTACGATATGAAATTGAAGTGTAATGGATAAAAGGAAAGGTGGAGCAGCTGGTGGACTTATTGCCAGAAGAAACCGGGGAATCCGAAACTTATCCAGATGCTTTATTCACCACAAATCCACATGCGATACCCTTGCATCGAACCCAGGTGAAAGACAAGCAGTGTAACCACTCAGCCACAGTGTTGCCTATACTTAGTAATCATACTACTTTATTATGAACAAATTCAATTTGTTTAATGTTTCACAATTTTTGGAAAACATTTATAGATTGGTTATTTTAAGGCAATAGCGGATACCCGGATGGAAAATCCAAATTAAAAAATTAATATCTTGTAAATCATTAATATACACACAATTAAACTTCTCATTACAAATAGTATCTCTAAAAGTTTTCGTTTGTCTCATAGCCCAAGTTAGGCCTCAGTTAAAATAGCAGAAGTGCAAGAACAAATTCAGCATTTGTGGCTGACGAAGCTGCACTTTCATACATCTGTACAACTAGATTTATAACCTGATAATACAAGAAGAAAGATGGGTTCTGGCACAAAAACAAAACTGAGAACCATAGGTGGTCTGTTACATGTTAATTTTCCTGGAAAGTCATGAATCCCAATACACCACGATAAAAATCATTTGATGCTGCAAATTTGGTGTTACAGATTAAGTGCTTAACAGTGTATGATCTGTTGCAAAGACCAGAGAATACAAGGTTCAAATGATTCAGGCACTGAAACCTAATGAAAGTTGCAAATATGAACTTTGCTTCGTAAATGTTGATTGACGAGTCACTCGACTCATGCGCATAACCTGGACTATGGAACCAAAGAAATCTTTCAGAAATTCTCTTTGAAATCATGCAACTTATTTATGTGTGCATCAATTATTTTCTGGGATATTCTTGTTCATTTAATTTGGGCGCGGTCCATGAGGACACTCGGTATTATTAAAGTAAAACATGAGTGCAAAGGATGAAAAGGAATTTAAATTCAAATTGTTTAAAAGGTATTCTAGAAAACAAATGTTACTGAAAATGATTCCTTAATTCGTTCATTATTCGTTCATTAGTTCTTTTGTTCATTGGCATATTTAAAAATTCCTTTAAGATCAGTACTTGTATTGAAGCAGCTAATTCTTGTTTATAAATTAGTTATTGACATTTTATATTTTACACGGGTATTTCAATTTACATTATTTTTAGCCATTCGCTTATTTTGAATTATTCTAAAATATAAGTGTCTCTGATAAAAAAATCTGTAGAGGAGTATAGTGACTGCCCAAGAGACATAGCTTGCAAATCACTGGTATACGACTATGTTGAAGAAATACTTAAAGAAAGATAATTGTTGTTATGATGTAAGAAAAAATTAGAAGTAAAATAGAAAGTATCTTGCAATAGATATAGTTCTAATAAAAACACAACGTTTTAGAAAATTTTGTCTTAAATAAAAGAACATTTTGCCATCTATTCAGCTAAGAATGGTTTTCAGGAAAGATAATAGTTACGATCTAAGGAAAAACTAGAAAAAATAAAAAGGCATGAAAACATTTGCCACAGATGGGTTTCTAATGATAACTTTTTGGAAGGCTTTTATACTAAATTACAGAAGTTTTGCCTAACGATTTAACTTAGAATGCTTCTAATCTACTTTGTAGCAAGTGATTATTTTTTTAATTTAAATTGATATTTTAAATTAATAGTCCATTACTGTGTGTTATTGTATTTTTATTGAATATTACTTCACATAGAACTATCAAAGGTTCCGAACAGATTTATATATTTATGCTGGCCTTTACATCCAGTTATTTTATCGTTAAACTAATTTTCATAAATTGTTCTAAAATAATTGTTACTATAGTTACTAAATTAATGGACACATTTAAAAGCTATGGCATGATTTTTAAATTTTACTTTCCCTGCTATGTATATAAGTAGAGAAGGTATTACATTGCACTCAAATATTTTAAACTAAGACTTTTCCAAAATACACGTTTTGAAGCACCCTGAATCCAGAAAAACGTGTGTGTTCGTGTGTGTGTGTGTGTGTGTGTGTGTGTGTGTGTGTGTGTGTGTGTGTGTGTGTCTCTCTGTCTGTCTGTATGCCAGTAAACAGCATAACTCAAAAATGAAAAGTGGGTTAAATACCAAACTTAACATTTAAGTTCAGAATATTTCAAGGATGACACGAAATTTTCAAGGAAGTTTAATTTCACTACTGTCAGAAATACAGAGATGAGATAAGTGCACCAATATATAATAATTCTGAAAATTTCATTTCAGTTCAAAAAGGTAGTTTCTATTTTACATTGCAGCAGACTATAATCATTCTAGATTAATTCAATAACCCAACGTTATCTAGTACTAACATGTTCAAAAATCTATGACAATCTTTTCTTGTGATTTGTTCTTATTGTTCGTACACGTAACAGCCAACTTCCCTTAGGAGCTCTGTATTGCAGGAACTTCTAAATGAAACCTAAATGTTTAATCAGTTTACTCACAGCTGATGTTAACTTCCTGGAACTGTTGTTTGTTTCAGTGGTGGATCCAAGAAGACTGACACGACCTTTGAGTGTAAATACCTCCGTTCCTCGCATGGAAACTCTGAGTGACCTATTTGCTCTGTCTGCTGACAGAGTCTTCCACAGAAGAGTTGGCAGCCGAGATAACATGTAGATACTCATTTTTTATTTAAATAAATAAATAAATTATTCAAAACACGTATTTTGTTCTTTTTGTGCATTTTTAGGTACTTTGCTGCTGCAGAACTTTAGTGTCGAGTCGTTCATCCATAAGTATGAAAAAACTCGCCAACTAGAGTTCACATTTTACTTGTAGGAGTTTGAAGAGAATTTGTGGGCACATTTAGAGGTTTGTTAAAATCTCTTCAAAATTAGGGGAGTTTATAAGCAACGAAAAGGGACACCTCATGTGCTGCGACCCACATGAGACCTATTGCGGTTACCATTCCCCAGTGAAGGGACCAGTGGAGACTACAGGCCACAGGGACCCACGGAAATCCCTAACAGTTTCTGATGTTGTTGCTTATAACTTTTCCCTGTATATTTTAACTGTTACGTGTTAAGCTCAAAAACTCTTCCCACATCTGGAGCTGCGAACCAAGCGGCTCTCTAGTGCCCATGGAAAATATTTCCTTGGAGCTTTCTTGCACCACCTTTTCAATGAAAAACCAATTAGCATATCTGAAACATAAGAAAGAAACGGAAATGAAGAGAAACTAAAGAAAGGAAATCATGGAACATGAAAATCCATCCCAACATTCGTTTACCGATAAAGAGAAAGCTGAAAAAAGTCATAAATGGCGTCGAAGGGAATAAAATACGAACCTCTTTAATGTGTGCCTTACACGTTACCACGGAGCCATTTTACTCGATGTAGGTAGCTTAGATTGTGAAACGTCTACAAATTTTCATTTGTAACAGACAACTGTGCATATGGAGCAGAACTTTTATACTCAAGGAATTTGAACAAAATCGTAGACCTGCCTCCAAATTAAGCTTTCTTAAAGGAAAGGTGTATCGTATTTCATAAATTACATATTCAAAACTTTGATTTGAGGTTGCAGCCGAAGATTTCCAAAACGAGGCTAAGGATAACAAGTCCTGCAATCAAATATATCAGTAATGGACTAAAATTCGACGACAGAAATTAAATAAATGCCCTATTTTACCTATATTTTAACTTTTGTCATTTATGGAATCAGCCAGTGTGATATATTTATAGACTTACTTCTCAGAATTTTTGTCGTGTAATGGATTGCGTACGCATATTCCATGCAAAACACCAATTTCAATTCTTCGCAAGTTATGTATTTTACCAAACCTCATTGAGCTTAAATGGCGTACTTTTTATAATCTACAGCTTGGCTGAAGAAATCAGTTTCATCTGGAAGTATCATTCTTTCTTTGGTGACCCTTGAAATGATTCGACATTAAAACAATACTGAAGATCTTATTAATAAAACTTTTTGGAATTTCTTACATTTATTTCTTGTTTCTGTGATTGGAGAACTTATGCCCCCCCCCAAGACGTTCAAATGGGTGCCTGGGGTTAAATACGCCATGAAAGAGACAAGCTCTAGATTAGAAAGTTTAGTCAGAACGGATGATCAGATCGATGCCTGGTATGAGACAGAGGAAGGAGATTATATAAAATTAGGGCGAAATACAAAGCTTATGAAAGGGCAGTTGATGAATGAATGGCGGAGGAAACTGCCCAGAGGCCGCAAATCTGTAATACGATTCACTGGGATCGAACCCGGACCATCTAGGTGAGAGATTAGCTGTCCAAACACCATTCACAACGCCACAGTAGAATTTCATAAATTTACAAAACAACCCATTATACAGCATCACATGCACGGGACTTAGCTACAAAACGCAAATGTAATGAAAATAAATCCTAATTGTTAATTTGGTGCTTTTAAATGACGAGAAAACAAGTGAAGATGCTAAATAAACAATGTTAGTAAACGCTAAGCGAATGTTCAGTGATGTAACTGTTTTGAAATTATTCACGTTTAAAGGTTCATTCACACTGAAAATTAGACATAAATATAATTTAAACATACAGCCTTATTTCACGTTATGCTAATTTATATTCACACTGCCTTATATAAACATAAGCATAATTTAAAATTAAAACACAGAAACTTGTAAGCTCCACATTTTCATGTTTATGTCTATGTCTACTTCAAAACTGAACAACTTACATTTAGTTTGCGTGAGACTTCTTATGAAAAATTTTCAAGGAATGTAAAATTTTTAGGTGTGGTTGTGGACAATAGGCTGACATGGCAACCCCATATCAACTATATTACAGCGAAGCTGTCCAGAGTTATATATTTAATCTGAAATTTGAAAAGTCATGTACCTGATTCATATTTAAGAACAGCCTATTTTGCATTCTTCTACAGTATAATCTCATATGGCATTTTACTCTGGGGAAGCAGCAGTCATATTTCTACTATCCTAATATTACAAAAAAAATAATTCGTACCATCTCAAATTCAGATAAATTTGCACATTGTAAACCTCTATTTATAAAATTAAGAATTATGACTGTGATAAATGTATATATTTATAATACTCTCATCTATGTAAAAAGTAACTTAACCGACCAGCTATTCAGGCAGGATATTCATAATTATAATACTAGGTTTAATTATAAACTCAATATACCATATCATAGATTAACTAAAACCTCTAACAACTTTGAAGTATTGGGCATTAAACTATATAATCAATTACCTTTAGAATTAACTGAATTATCAGATAATACATTTAAATGCAAATTATATGAATGGTTAGTTTCCAAACCGTATTATTCAATACAGGAATACTTTAACAGGTGTAGTTAAACTTTGGCTTATGTCATGAAGTATTCTTATTTCCTCATTTTATTTTAAGTCTCTATATTTGTATATCTAATGTAAGTATTTTATTGATTTTTTTTATCTTCACTGTATTATAACTGTATTAATTTGTACTCTATTTTTGACTTTGTCTATTGCTGTAATAAGCTTAATGACAATAAATCATTAATCATTATTCATTACATATAAGTAACTAAGAGGGCATTCCGCATTATCTCATCATGTGAATATTCTGCAGCTCTTCTCAGATTTTTCATTACAATATATTGACTCGACTTTCTTGTAATACACTGGCCAGGGATTAGGGTATATCGATAAGAAGCACAGCAAAACAAATAGTGATGATAGCTCATTTGTTAGTATCTGAGTCATTGGCTTCATGCATGTAGATCTTCCTCTGTCGTGTTTACTCTCAATGGTCGTCAGCTGTTTCACGTCCTCTTGCGATTGCTGTTTGTTTCCATTTGTCGTTTATGCTTAAGTTTTACACCACTATGTGAACACTTATCATTATAAATGACATTTAATTTACATATTTTATAGATTTTCTATATTACGGTTTTATGGTATTTGTTTACTTAAATTTAGTAATAAACACCAGAATACAAGACATAAAACATAATGCCATATATACGTTTACAGTATCTGGACGGTAAGAGAGTTATATTTTTGTTACAATGACATATTTTTATAATGTTTCTCCATTCATGCATCAATAAACCATTCTTACAAACGCTTATTTTAGTTTTACGTATTGTTAATCGAGATAAACTTTAAATGTACAATGTACAAATGTACTTTAAATGGGTACAAGAAGAAGACAGTAGACAAAATATGACTTGTGTATTCAGAAGGCTTTCTTTACTCACTCTTCTACAAATTATTCTTGCAAACACTTATTCTACTATCTACTTCTCTTTAATTAAGATCAATGTTCATTATACACGTGCGCATTTCTTTGTAGGCGTAAGAAGGATGCAGCGGACTGAAGCGATTTTCATAGTTTTAATACGGCATCCGTATTTGATGACTTTGAAATTCTATGCTCCGCATGTTTAATTAAGCTGAGGTTCCTTCTATTTTTTTCCATTTATACCCCGCCTTTAACTGCGGTGATCATATCGGCGGCCGTTCTCCTTTGGAACATATCGAATGTGTTAACTCGTATTCGTTGGGTTTTTTAATCATTAGATCGCACAAACACATTCGTACTCTCATTCATACTTCCAGACTCTAGGAAAATTGACGAATTATCTTGATCCCCACCCCCACCGCCGGGAATCGAACCTGGGATCGCTAGCACGGCAGGCAGGTGCTCTACCGGCTGAGCTACTGGGCCAGCCAAAACTGAGTCTTGTTTATAGACACTAATTTCTGTTGTTCTCGGCGTCCCATCAAAATTGGGTGTGAAAAACCACATACGTTTTCTCAGAGGTCTCTTAATCAGGTTTGAGGTGTTTTACGAGCGGGCATGCGGGAGGCGATGTAGAATGCTTGCCGGAGAATGACGGTTGATCGCCACCGGGCAGGCGGGGAGGGGCCTGTCTAAAAAAAAAAAAAAAAAAAAAAAAAAAAAACACTGGTTTTACTTCAAAAGAAAGCCACACTAAGAATTTTAACACTCACAAAAAGGTTCATTGCCCTCCATCTTCGCGATCTAAGAAACCAGAGAACATGTTACCCTTTGAACATGGAGAACCATATAACCTTCATAATCACGAGAAACAACGAACAGTGGCTCACTACTTGAACGGAAGCAAATGCTTTAATATTCAGATGAATAACTAAGAATATCTTGAAAGGTTTTTTTTTCTTTTTTTTTTTTTTTTTTTGTTTTTATTTTTACGTCCTCCAACGTTAAGTCATATCGGACGATGATTGAAATGGGTGAAATGATGCTCAATGTGTCCAGGGTTCATGGAGCTTAGAGCTACCCAACATTCGTCTTTCAGTATAAGGGAAAACTCCAGAAAAAAACCTTATCCAGGTAACTCACCCAAAGTGAGCTTCGAACTCGGGACCTCTTGAACGTGAGGCACACACGCTACCATCTACGCTACCGAGGCGGCGATCTTGGAAACACTTAAAGCTATAAAACAAAACAAAATCCATATTTGATATCAGCTTAGGGTTTGCCTTTCAAGCGAAAGTCAAAATGAAAATAAAGATCTATATTTTACTTGCCATACAAGTATCTTAAACATGTGGTAAACAAACATTTATCCATAGAAGGAGTAGGGCCGCGTCGTGGCTCACGGTTAGACCACTTGGCTCTCACCAAGGCGGCCCGGGTTCGGTCCCAGGCGACCGCAAAGTGAGATTTTTGGTGGACAACACGGCGCTGGGGCGGGTTTTCTCCGGGATCTCCGGTTTCCCCCGCCATCTCATTCCACCGGTACTCCATCTTCATCTCATGTATCATCAGTGTCATCGCCTGTGGTGCCGTATGTAGTAAAAGTGGCAGTTAAACACTACACATTTCATTTCACACATAGAAGGAGTAGTTTAGGGTGCAGGGCATTTTCTTCAAAATCTTCTTGTACATCATTGTAAGAGACTGAATTTAAATATCAAGTTTGTATTTAATCGACTTTTCCCGTTTGAGCTATGTTGTTCACACACACACACACACACACACACACACACACACACACACACACACACACACAGACACACACACACACACACACACAGAGAGAGAGAGAGAGAGAACATTTTATAAGAAGTCCTTGTTCTTATTATATTTAAGGTCTTTCAAAACGTAATTTCTGGTATGTAACCAGTTTTTCGAGTTAAAAGTTGTGCTGTTCACAGTAAGCTTTTTAAAGTGCTTTATTATATTCAAGAAGCCTCAAAACGTGCATTTCAAATAAAATCTCAGAATCTAATATTTATGAAGGCTTTGAGAAAAGAACGTTATAGTAGCCAGTTACAAAAAGGTGGGACACAGCCATCTTACCGTCTCACTTTTATCAAATATAATGCCTATAGAAAAAATTATGGTACCAATAACCAGCTTACTCCCAGGTGTAGTTTATTCCATCGAGCAATCCACATTTTCTGCCTCCTGATATTGATGGTTCCATACACATATTCATTTTTATTCCAAAATAATGCAATCAAATAACGCAATTCATTCAATTCCCTTTGTTGCCATGGATTCAGATGGAAACTGCTATTCACAGGATGGAAATTTGCTGCTGTGGTTAATATTTATTCAAGTGCGACTTTCAGTGAACTTATCCATAACCCACTTTCCACATATATATATATATATATATATATATATATATATATATATATATATATATATATATATATAACATAGGATAACAACGCAAACTCAACTTAGCGTTTAATTTCAAATGCGTTCGCGAAGTTGGTCAAGACGGTTGTGCAGCGGCAAAATCTATCTCGTAGCATGCTTCCTTGACAGTCAGTGGCAGCGTCTCAGCTGAGTGGGAACTTACTTGCTGTTTCACAGTGAAATTCAATAATTCCAAGTTATTGAAAATTCGACTTCACTGTACGGACGCCTTCAAAAAGGAGGAATATGCTAACTACAGTCTGATTTTTAAAAGAAGATACTTGAAGGTCATCTGTTTCTCCACGTGGGTAGTGCAATGTTGCCCACCAGATTCCCTTTCTTTATCCTCTCAACACTCGAAGGCTTCGAGTTATCTCACTTCAACAAAAATATGCACAGTTAATCTGTATTAGCCTACTTTAAAAACAGAAATAAGTTCTCATATTCACTGAGTTGTAGGGTCTTCACATGTGTGCGTTCTTTTAAATAATTGTTTGCACTATGTAACTAATATTCCATACATACCGTTATTGTTGCTATTGTAACCTCAGTATCAGGCAGCGATTAGGAGGCGGCGAATTAATCGAAATCAGATAATTAAAAAAGAAGATAAATTAATCAAAATGCTTTGCTAAACTAATATAAAAATCTTGTTATAATAATTGAAATTAGAATGGATAGAGTAATTATTAAAATATCGGTTGACTTAAAGAATAAGAAGCAAAGAATATAATTTAATATGAAACATATACCAGCATCCAGGCAAGAAAGAGAAAATATTCTTGTAAAAATCTGTCCACGTCGGATAGACAGGAAGGGAGGACGGTTATCTTCTTTGTGCTAGTAAAAGTTCAATGTCTGAGAACTATAGAACATTTCCAGCGAGGAATGTGTCGGGACAAAGGGGTTTTCAAAATGCAGTTGAGCATGAACGCTAAAGGAATTTACTTCGCTGATTTGATAACGATGTATACCGTTACAAACAACTCAGGGTAGGCGTTCCCAACTCACGGTGGGCTGAACGTCAATGAGTTAGATGAGTTTTGCAAACCAATGCGAAAATTAGAAATAAATGAGAAACCAATAATAATGTAACATTTGAGAAGGGTGAGCTAGTTTGTTCATGTGATAAAGTTAGAGAGGGGGTCAGAATAAGGTTCGAACTGAATCGTGAAGTAAGAAAAATTTACTTAAATGGTGATACTATGACAGGAAGGACGTGTTCGTGCGCATTAAGAAGAGAAGCGAAGATTTATAAGACCGAAAAGTAGGGAAGTTAGGAATAGCGCAACCAGCATAAGTGGAAGTAGCACTAGAACTTTATTAGAGCAAAGTAGTCGCCGTATAAATAAGAAATAGAAACCGCGTGGAAGTAACTTTAAACAAGTAATCCAGGGTTTCAAGTAAAATTTAATTTATGTTAGGAATTTTACTAACAGGTGGTCACGGATCCAAGTCGATAAGCAAACTTGGTAGGAATTAAACCAAATAATTCTGTAACAAACAAAGTGTTATTAATACGACTGAGTAGCCAACAACCACCAAAATCCATTTCCTACAACCATTCACCCGAGGATAAGAAAACTCATAGCTCCAATTAGAATCCAATCAATTTAACACTGGTATGCGGGTTTGCCGCACTATGCATCGTAAGTTGACATTACGGCACTAGTGTGGTAAGTATTTCTCCATAGAAACACATATACGTGATGCATGTTCTAGAATCTAAAAAATTTATCTTCAATTTTATTTATTAATATTTCAGCTAATATCTTAAATGCTAAAATTCAGATTCACATAAATACACATAGTGCAAAAACAATGTGCAACAGACATGTGGTAAGCACATAATGGAATCTCGAAATTTGAAAAAACTCGGTGCAAGTGCCTCGTTTTTTCAAACTTTTCCTCGTTCCGTATACATTAATATCGCAATATACTATTATTAACGACTTTGTTAATTGACATGTTCATTTCAACGCCGCCGATATGCCGGAATTTTGATCCACGTGAATTCTTTTACGTGCAGGCATATCTACTGATATGGTACTGTCGCTTTTGGATAAAATGAATATTCTGTTCATTGATAAGGAACAAACTTTTGTCTTCCTGTTGGAAGAATTCTCTAAGAGAACAGACAAATTCTCTAGCTTGGCTATGCAATGTAACAACCCGACCGTAAGCTGATCTTTGCCTTGGGCCATGATTCCTCGGTCCACCTCTAATCCTACCACCACTACGTCTTGCTTCCATGAAAACGTATTTTAATTGTGTTTTATTAAAGTAGGCTAACAATACACAGCGCAACTAGGCAAACTCTGTTTCCCGCGTACAACTAGTGATAACTGAGCTGAGGAGTGTGTGATTCACCAGTGTAACCAATCTGGCAACGTTTGTTTACGTTACCATAGCAACGACCTTCCCTTCTTACCCTTCGTGTCTCTTGCCTGATGACCTTCATGAATCTTCTTTTAAAAATCAGACTGTATGTAATATAGGTAGTTGAATTATAATCGAACCCACTCTCGGCCTCTCTCTCTACTGGGCGAGACGGCCGGCAGTCACCGAGAAACTCACGCCGGCAGAGGCGGACTGGAATCCCTACCTTATGATAGTTGCTGTAAATGTTGACCTTCTGCTCTCAGTCAGGCCCCAAGTTTCTGTAGTGTTCGAGGATTGGGACGATACACGTCTGTTGAAACCGAAATCCTATCGCTACATACGTGTGCAATCCTTAAAGCCAATGATCCCGCTAAATGTAGAAAATATTGTGGTGTGGTCTTTCCAATCCGTAGAAAGAGGTTTCATTGACACACAGATTTTGTTTTTCACGGATGAATCTTGGTTTCATTTAAATGGACGTTTGAATATGCACAACTGACGATTCTGGGCTTCAGTAAAGTACATGAAACGCCTCATTATGCAGCTAAAATTTCCTTCCTGCATATGATTCTGCACCATGTTGCTGGATCCCACACCCGACGTGCCCAGTTGTGCTGGGTTCTGGGAATCGCTACAGCTGCTCTCCTCTCAGCATGACGAACTCAGGGTTGTGGTCGCAGATAAGAGGCGATGAATGGCTTGTTGTAGAAATAAATAATTTTGAGTACTCTCTTCGAAATCAAGTTTTAATTTTTTTAACAATTTATAACAACTCGTCGAAACACTGAGATAAGCACTTTTTCAAAAGTATTTATTTTATTGTACAGTTATATTATTTTCTCCGCTGCGTTCTTTCTGGCAACTTACGGACTTAACAACATATGCGTCCGACCTCTACGGCGGCTAATTGCAGAAGAACGCCAACTTCCGCTAGTCTCAAGTCATTGGCCCCGCCGTAACTATGGCAGTTCAACATATTTCTATTGGTCCACGTCATATTCTATTTGAACAATGTTCGTTGTCATATTTCATAATACTTTATCATTTTTCTTTTGAATCATTTTCACACTATTTAACATTAAAATAAAGTTTCTTTAAAATATCAATAATATTATCATTATTAAACTCATTACTATTATACCCGGTCCACCACCATTTACATATAAAAGAGTATTGAGCCTCCTAGGAAGAGAAGCGACGAGAGATTCACAAGTATGAGGTCATCTGCGCACGCTTTCCCATACTTCCTGAACGTGATCCTCGAAGCTTTCAGGAGTTTTTTCTGCCCTACAATCCCATTCGTTAACTACAATAGCCCAAATGTGTTCAATGGGATTCAGATCTGGTGATTTGGCTGGCCGAGGGAGAGGAGAAACTTCAGGATTTTGCTCTATCCAATCTCGGGTAAATGCTGAAGTGTGAATGCTGCTGTTATCATGAACATAGTTAATTATAGGCATAACTTCCTCAGGATATACGGAACGAACACTTGGTAACATGCAGTCATCTAGCACCTCCACATACTCCTCAGAATTCATTCTCGTGGATACACGGACCAGTTGACCCAGACCGGCAGCCGACATCCAGCCCCAGAAAGCGATGCGTTCTTGCCCTGGTCACTACGTGTTCTGGGTTGTAGCGTGTCTTGTCTGGACGCCAAAGTATCATCCTTCCCTCTTCGTCGGATGAGAACACTTTCTTGTCCGTCCACATAACAGTGTTCCAGAATGTCTGGGGCATTGGAAGGAACTGGAGAGCAAATCACACATGAGCAGCTTGATGTGCTTCTGTGAGGTTATCTTTTCGAGCTGGCTTCCTAGTGTGGATCCCGGCAGCATGAAGATGCCTTCTAACAGTTGAAGGCGTTATCTGAAGTCTCATATGCCTCAAGATTGACGTAGAAGGGCGGAACGGATTCTCTCTGGAATTAAAGTTTCTTTAAAATTCCAATTATATTATCATTACTAAACTCATTACTATTATTCAGTTCCCTTTTCTTCTACCACTATCTCACTTCCAAGTGTTCTTTTTATCCTCATTCCTTATCTACTACAATCATAAATAATTATGAAATCAGATATTAAATAACAGTTTCAATTATGATCACAAAATTGGAGTGTGGTGTGCGATAAGTGCTATAAGAATAATATGACCCATATTCTTTGATGAAACAATAAATGCAGAGCGCTATCAGAGCTTAATTGTGAGGCCATTTTAATCGCTTGAGAGAAGAACAGAAATCGTATGATTGGGTCCAGCAAAATTCTGCAACAGCACATACGTTGTCGAATCATTAAGTACAGTAAGAGAGGATGAAGTATAATTAGTGTTGATTTGTGAAATCCTCCTCCTGGCCTAACGAGATGTGATCTTTTATTTATGGGTTTCTTTAAAAGACAGTGTATCTTCCAATCCTCGCACACTACAGGAATTTAGGGAAAACATTGTGCAAGAAATCGCAATAGTACCTGTTGCTGCTGAGCTTCGGAGAGTGAGCCAGAATATTTACACGAGATATGCTGCCAGATTGAGAACACAAGGTCAACGTTTCCAGCATCTATTATAAGGTAAGAATTCTAGTCCGCTTCTGCAGGCTTAAGTTCCCCGGCGACTGCCGGTCGTCTCGCGCAGTAGAGAGAGGCCGTGAGTCGGTTCTGTTATAATTTAATTATCCTTTATATACGAGTACTGTAATAATGTTAACGAGCACTCCTCTTTCTTTGCTTGCAACTTTCTGTGTGACTGTCGTTGCAGCCTTTGCTCGTGACGCAATCTTATCGCTAATAACACTGGGCAACAAAGAAATTATTTTTGAACGTTTCGAGCACTTCATGAGGCAATTCCTACTAAATTTGGGTTGAGAAAAACAAATATAATGTGACTTTGTGGGTTCTTGAAATAACAAGACGAGGTTACAAACGCAAAAACTACACTTTGTTTTCCTAGCAATACACCGTTTACCATCACAAAATTGCTAGATCACCTCACAACTGTTTATTTTCTCAAACACTACGCTCAACTGTCTCTTCCGGTAACGATCGGCCCCAAAGTTTCCCGAATCTCCACCGGCCATCATTTATTCATCGGCTTCGCGAGTCTACCGCCAGGGTAACACTGCTCCCTCCTCAAGGCTGGTCGTCCCGAACAGCGCCTTCGTAGCGGGCCAGGTGATCCAGGTGTACCACCATCTTTCCTCGGGGCACCTTCTGGATGCGATAGACCACGTCGTTAATCCTCTTCACCACACGGTACGGTCCTTGCCATGGCTGCTGAAGCTTCGGGCAGCGTCCTTTGGTCCGGGTCGGGCGGTACAACCAGACCAGGTCACCTTGCTGGAACCCTTGGCTGTTGGCTTGCCTGTCGTATCGGGTTTTCATGCGGTCGCTCGCCTTCTGGATATTCTGGCGAGCCATCTCGTGCATGTCGTGGAGGTGGTCCACCAGGTTCTCCACATCCCTCAAGAGTGGCCCCAAGTCTGCGTCCGCCAGCTGCTCCCTCCTCAGGCCTGCGCTATCCCAGCCATCCGCAGGCACTGCCGTGACTACTCGAACTGCTGCGGCACGCTCCTTCTCCTCCACTCTTGTGCATTGGCCACACTCTTCTTGACAGGGTCTTCGGGACATAGCGTCCGCGTTACCGTGGCTCTTCCCTCTGCGATGTTCCGAGGTGAAGTCGTACTCCTGCAGCCTCTGAATCAAACCTGCTGTCCGGCCTTCCGGTCGCGCCGTCACCATCACCTCGCTCCTCGCGGGGACAACCACGTCTTCGCTCAAGACGACCCTGCAAATTCCAAGGCGCTCTTCGGGTTGACGGAGTATGACCTCTTCTCCGTTGATTCTCAGGACCTTCCTGCCGACGTCGGCCGTCACCTCGTGGCTCCTGAGGGCATCCAGTCCCAGAATCACCTCCTCAGCCACCTTCGCGACGAACACCCACAGACGCACGGCACTCCTTCCCAAGGTCAGTTCCAGCAGGGTCTCCTTCTCCACGGGCAAGGTGTCGCCCGATGTCAACACAAGCTGGTATGGTCGGCTCGGCTTCCTCGTCGGCAAACCCTTCGCCACGTCAGGTCTGATGATGGTCACGGCCGCCCCAGTGTCCACTAGCACGCGGCACGGCTTTCCTCCTACCCAGCCGTCCGCGATGAGGCTGTCATACATACGCCGGCTGACGGCACGCAGCGTCACTCGAGGGGATGGCGGTGATGGCGCCGACGTGTCCCTCTCCACGCCGGGCCTTACTCGTTCTTCCCGCTGCCCTTCCTGGTGTGGGCAGTCTCTCTGCAGGTGTCCGGGCTGTCCACACCCCCAACACAGGCCACTAGGTGTTCGCCGGCGTCCCTCAGCTGGTCTTCTGTCTCCGGCGTAGCGAACACTCCTCGTTCTCGACGTCGGGATAGATGCTACCTTGGCCGCCTCCATCCTTAATGCCGCTGTCAGCGCCTCATGGATGGTTTTATAATCGCCGAGCATTAGGCGCTGACGAATCTCCGTGTCCCGTACCCCGTCGACAAAGTTGTAGGCGGCTTCCCGGGATACGAACTCCAGTGGCAGGTCAACCAAGGCCTTGCTAGCTAGCTGCTCAATCGCTATGGCTAACTCCTGCAGCGTCCCCCCCGGCTGCTGTGACCTTGCCTTTAGTTGGCTGCGGTACGCTGCGGCTAAGCGGTGGTTCCCGAAACGATTCTCCGGGGCCTCCCAGATGTCCTTGGGTGCCGCCGTTGTCTGCACCGCGTTTAGGACTTCCGCGGCCCGTCCCTGGAGGCTGGCTATTAGCTGTGTGACCTCCTCCTCCGGTGACCATCTGTTGTGCTTGGCCACTGTGTCGAACTGGCGGCGGAAGACCTCAAATGTTGACGCGCCGTCATATTTCGGCGGTTTGACGCGCGCAGATGTTGTGTCGCGTCCCGACGCGTCGGCCTTAAAATCCTTCAGTTTCCTGCCGACGACGTCCTCTACTATGGCGTTCAGGGACTTGACGCTGTTGTCGGCCTTTCCCTCCAGGACGTCAACGCGGCTCGCCAGGTCCTCGACGCGCTCGTCCACTTGGCACATCCGCTTGCCCAGCTCCGTCACGTTATCCCTCACGCCGGCCAACTGTTCTTCAAACTTCACCGCAAGGGCCTCGTTTGCCGCTTTCATCTCCGTGGCCAGGCTGTCGTTCGCTGCCCTCATTTCTGTGGTCAATTCGGTCTTTATTTGTTTCAACTCCAGGGCCAGGTTGTTATTTGCCACTCCTGTTTTTGCAGCGAGGTTTTCATTTGCCGTCTTCATTTCTTCCATTTTCTCTAAAATCTTTGCCAATGCAGCTTCTATTGTCATATGTTCCACTTCTGACACCAGTTGTGACTTTGTGGGTTCTTGAAATAACAAGACGAGGTTACAAACGCAAAAACTACACTTTATTTTCCTAGCAATACACCGTTTACCATCACAAAATTGCTAGATCACCTCAAAAACTGTTTATTTTCTCAAACACTACGCTCAACTGTCTCTTCCGGTAACGATCGGCCCCGAAGTTTCCCGAATCTCCACCGGCCATCATTTATTCATCGGCTTCGCGAGTCTACCGCCAGGGTGACAATAACAATGAACAACTTTTATTAGCTCTAGCTCTTATGATATACACAAGGTGGAAGTATTATATATTAACGGATTGAGAGAAAAGGATACATTTTAATTACATACATGCTAACAACAATGAACGTTAATTTGATTTTTAAATGGTAATTACATGCTAAGAGTTCTAAATTGCTGGAAAAATACTTCGCAGATAGTCATGTCTGAAGAGAATCATGTGGTGGCCTATTGACTTCGTCGTCTTTTAGCTTGCTTCTTGTGATGGAGTTCTGCAGAATCCCTATACAAAGACCAACAGTAATCCGCAAGCATTACTTCATTCCAATGGCCCTGATATCTTTTTTCTATAACAAAAAGGTCCTGATGGACTCTCTCCCCATTTTCATCACTAACAGCTCCACAAATAGGAGGGAAAAAGTCTAGGTGGGAGTGGAGAAAATGGATCTTAAGAGACATGTTGCATAAAAGGTTGCGGTATTTTTGCAGGTGCACTGTTACCAAATGCTTGTAGTTGTCATCTCTTTTGTTGCCTAAAAATCCATGAACATCACCCTTGAAGGCTTCCCAGGTTT
The DNA here is from genome assembly GCA_030765055.1 of Mantis religiosa. Taxonomy (NCBI): domain Eukaryota; kingdom Metazoa; phylum Arthropoda; class Insecta; order Mantodea; family Mantidae; genus Mantis; species Mantis religiosa. The sequence continues at coordinate 66,006,785 of CM060955.1, read as the reverse complement.
CCTGTTCTTTCCCCTCCAAAATTTGGTCAAATGCAGGATCCTTTACAAGTTCTCTTATTTGTGGTCCGACAAAAATGCCTTCCTTAACCTTTGCATCACTTAATTTCCAAAACTTCTCTGTCATTGTGTTTTGTTATTTGACAGGTGTGCTAACTCCCAAAAAAATCCCTCCAAATTTCAAATCCTTACTCTAAAAATGAAATGTCACTTTATCTTCAAAAAATAGCTAATCTATCATTTTTATGGTGATTTTTTAATTCAGCGGATGGAAATACATGTAAATTCACTATTTTTAAGCCCGAAACATTTTCATGGTTGCCCAGTGTAATTTGTCCACGCCAAAGTAGCGAACAAGTTTAATGAATAATGCTAATCAAATCAACGTTGTAAAATTAGTAAGAAAACTTCTTCAACATTCCCGAAAAGGTGTTTGTGAAGTGACAATTGAAAGCATCTGCAACATTCGTGACTGAAATGTATAAGCATAAAGACAATCAACGATGTAAAATTTGCAAGGGAATATTTGATAGGGTTGTACGGTTAAGTTAAGAAAATAAATGTGGTATGAGCCATATAAATGACGGTAAGTACTTTATAACAAAATCGAGGAAAAATTTGAAACTAAGAAGATTAACTGGGGTATTTCCTTTTTATTTCCGAGATAAATTTATACGCATAAGACACGTGCATACTATTATTGATCCATAGATGACAATTATGTTCATTTTAATAGTATCTGGTTCCATACCAATTTTATTTTCAGTATATATCAGGTAGAACTGAAGTCGAGCAACTCACTGTTTGACCACCAGAAGGCGAGTAGGGTCTGAAGCATGAAAGGGGACATGAACTGAATCTGCTCACGTAGTCGATTTATTTATTACGATATGTGTAAATGTGAAACACCCATGCTTCTACATCAAACACTTGTACTACGTTCTTCTCAAGAGAAAAGGACCGCAAGGAATGTGTTTTGACAATAATTCTGGCATTTTCTGAGCAAGATTGTGGCTAGAGTATCAGCATACTAACAAAGCTTTTATTGGATTTCTTGCAAACGTGATGATGAACGGTAAGTTCATGGAAACCACGAAAATTTTCGAGTGAGATTTATACTGTATCGTATCTTTATATGGATTATTAGGAATTTGAAAAGGAAACACTTAGTGTTAAATATGCTCTTCAATTTACGACTCATAGTTAGCGTTTGCCAATATAAGGTAAACGTACTGTCTGACTACCAGAGGAAGATTTGAAGGAATGTGCTCTTAAACATTTTCTACCATCTTCATATTTATGCACGTAAGCCGCATACAAAGAGACCCAACAACATTCTAACCAGCTGCGCGATGTTTTCCCTCTCCGCGACCTCGGTGCTCTTGCCGTCTGTCGCTAACAGAATGGCGTAGTTGAAACTATGCAACTACTTTTAAAGGCTTTACTTAACCCTGTTATTAAAGGAGATGCTCAAACCGGCCACCGCCGTACATTTTCAGTTGTTCTCATCGAAAGGTTGATTTGTGAACTGTTGCAGGGTCTTGTTAGAAAAAGACAAAATCACGAACCATGTCTGTTAATTCTCTAAAAATATAAAAGATTAAAAAAAAGCGGGACAAAGAAGTTCGGCGAGTGATGTATAGTTTAAAGAGGAGCCAAACGTGAATGAACGGCGGGGGCCAGTTTCAGTATCTCCTTTAATAACATGAGTAAGTAAAGCCATTAAAAGTAGTGCTAAAATGTCGTATTGTTTCACCCGTGCCTTTCTGTGTTAGTGGCAGACGGCAACGAGTGCCGAGAGCGCGAACAGGTAAAACACTGCGCAGCCGGTTCGGATATTTTTGAGTCTCTCGGTACAGTACACAATTTTGTCAGATAAATACATGATACATATCACAGGGTTACATACTGTAGGCCCCTGACCAGAAAACGTCTGAGGGGTTGGTATACCTCTCTCTGGAGGGGTAAGTGGTACATGGCAGTTCACGATGATAATAGATTAGCCGTTCTGGTAGGATTTGAATCAAGATTTCCCATTTTTGCCACCCACAACGTTAATGTTTATTAATTTTATTGTTATAGACATGGAACGTAATGTTAGTTTAGTTACTTTTTTATCATTTTAGTTTCCTTAGTCTTTCGTTTGTTTATGTTGCTTAATGTGCATTTAAATAGTGCATCATGCTGATTTTCATATCAGGATATCAGATAGTACTAATCAATGATGTATGAAGTTCTCCTCCTCCTTTTCATTCATCTCATTCTTCTCATGCCATACGTTCGAAAGAAAGCCCAAAAATGCATTTAAAATTCTAATGTGCACACTCACATTACTTTCTCGGCTCAATATTGCTCTAATTTTCTTAAAACGCGAATTCTTCTATTTAATGTTGATCAAAATATACGTTTTAGAAGTTATTTTCCTTATAAATACATGAGATAGGGAAATACAGTAGTCTTAGGCAGTAGTCAAGTTATTTAAGAGCTAGCCGCTATGTGACAGCATTGACATTTCATTTTCTTTGCATGGGCAGCCATAAAAGGGCAAATAACGACTTCTGATAGAGAAAAGTGTGTTTGAAAATTCAAACCAAAACAAGAAAATACCTCGAAAAACTTTGATCTCCATAAAAAAAATTATTTAACAAATTGTGTGCTTTAAGGAACTTATTTTTAGTGTAATAGAATTTCGTCTGATTACCATTCATGGAAAATACAATCTAGAACAAAGAAGATATCAAATGCTATTGCCAAAACATTCAAGGTATAAATTTCATTTGTCATGAAACAACTAAAATATTTGGTATTTTAATAAGCAGGTTTAGAACCGTTTTTTGAAAGAAAAAATGACACACAATTTTCGAAAAAAGAATGTTTATGTAATGGGTCCTTAAGATAAAGAAATTTATTGAAATCTGCACACTGCATCCTTGGAAGATTCTTAACTAAATATCAGATTTAATATGTAACCACCTTTTTATTTTTTGAGTTCGCGTGCGCGAACACCCCCCCCCCCCACACTCACACACACACACGTGGACATTTTCCAAAATGTTTCTGTTTTAGATTCGCAAATCGCAAAACATATAATTGTTTCCAGTGATATCTCGAGAAAGGATTTTTTGGGTGGAATGCAATACTGCTCCATACGTAGTATAGAAAGTAATAAAACTTTTTATATCTCTAAACCGATTTACGACTCAGCAAGTTTTTCAAAATTACAAGTGGTTTGAGTCAGAGGAGAAAATTTATTTTATATCAGTTATAACTACAGAAGTGCATTAAAGAAATAAAACCACATTTCTAATTCTCAATAACAAAATGAAATTAGAGGATATATCGCATTTGAATTTTGATGGCCAAAGTTAATAAACTTCTCATAGCTAGGAAGTCCTTTTGTTCTCCCCAAACGACAAAAAGGAAGTAGAGCGGAGTCTCTGAACTTAAAATGCGATTTCTAACTTTTATTATTAGGTCATTCCAACGTAGTATTTCATTACATTTCTGTCCTCGAGTTGAAGGCCAACAAGACGGGATGTTTCTGATAAAGCTCAATTAACGTTATAACATTTTGGCTGCACTACTCCATTGTAATCTATTTCAGCCACTGTGTGCTGATATTGCTTTTATTTTCATACGAATTTCTGGCAATTAACGTCGCTTCATTGTTCGAAAACAAATATATATTTCGTGTAGCGGTTGAATATCCAAGATCAAAGAAGCGCTGATGAATAATAATTTCATTCACAGATAACACGTTTTGTTCATGAATTTTATTTGTTACCTTCTTTTTTGTTTGGTAATTGCATTTATTAACAAAGTACGAAAAAATCTTTGTTGGAGCATACTTTAGATGCTATAAATTTCTGGTTACTAAGTGAATGATTCTTTTTTTTTTTTTTAACTTCTCTAGAAGCTACTTAAGATAGGTACAAAAATTATTGCATTCCTCCAAGAAATAGACGTTTTGATGGCACTGAGTACAGAGAAACAGTTTTAGAAATATTTCATGTGTGTATATGCGGACAGTATAGCTAGAAATGAAAGGTCGGATAAATGTGAAGTTTGGATTATATGTTAAACGTCTTGGAAGATGCGACACAAAGATTCATAACAAAATATTCCCACCCATAGCTTTTGCTGTTCTTGATTTTCTTAAAATTGCTTCTAACAATTTTGATTTAAAATACGTGTCTGATTAATCAAATGTATGTAATCAATTTTGTGCAAATACTTCCAAGTTCTCTTCATTATAAATTAACTTTCTATACTTATGTATAAATTAAACCCTAAGCGATAGACAGAGCTTTCTACACGTAGAATGTACATCTTGTTGAAACAACTGTGAACTCGACTGCTTCTATCCAGAGGGTTTGATTCGTTGAGGGTGCGAAATTTTCTTTATCCAGGGTAGTTTCACATCCTCACTAGAGTGTGGAAGTATGAGTGTGTGTGTGTGTGTGTGTGTGTGTGTGTGTGTGTGTGTGTGTGCGCGCGTGCGTGCGTGATCTTAAACTCAAACATCAATGTCAAAGTAAACTATGTGAATATTATTGCTATTGAGCAATTGTTTCAAAGGTAAAAATCCGCAGATATGACCTTAAATATTAAAGTCCACATTTAAATGAAACGTTAAAAAATGTGTCATTAGCCATTTCCAGGATATTTGTTATCATTTGGACTTTCAATTGTCTTACATTTTTATGAAATATTAAACCGCAATTCTTTTATTATTCATGACGTCAACCAAAGAGTGTAGAATCGATCTGGCTGACTCGGTTAGTCACTGGCCTATTGATCCCAAGGTCGCAGCTTCAAACCCTGATCAGACCGGTGGTTTTTAAGTTTGCTTAAAAGCGACAGCTCCAAGTGAGCAGATTCATTTGAATGTTAAAGAATTCCTAAGGAATAAAATTCATACCCACCGCCAGCACTAATGTGAACCTGGATATTGACAGTGTCATTATAAAACAAAATTCGTGTTATTTGTTAAAGAGTATAGGATGTCAAAGCTAGAATGTAACATTTTTGTAAACACTTGAACATCGCTCTAATTCCCTGTATCCATTTTTTATGAAAGCTGCCGCTATTAATGTAAAATAGAAAACAAAACTTTTGTAATAATTGAGTAGAAGAGAAAACAAACGTTAATGGGCAAAGAAAGACATGTAACACATCCATTTGCTTTCTTTCTTTGCTAATTTTTCTTCTTTTTCTACGTAAATTTAGTATTTCTTGGCCTTACAGAGTACAAACACACTACTGGAGTTGGCGTATACAGTCATAAAGAAAAGTAAGAGTTGTCAATAAAATAGCAATAGTGTTTCATCACTGTATTGATTTACTCTTTAACAGGTTGTTTTGTTACTCCACTGCTCCCATTAAGCCAGGTTTGCTTTAGCAGGTACCATATTTTACATTCACAGTATATAGAACCATGCAATGATAGATAGCACATCGCAGATTTGTGAAGTGCTTTACATTATCTCTTTAAATCACACTACAAAAAAAAATATTTTTGTTAGTTTTTCTTGATTCTTTTATTTACGTTTTATTAGCCGTATTCTACAAAACTTATTTCGCTGTATATCCTGTTTTATAATTAACACGTTAATTTATGAAGTACTTAAATCATTTGCACTTATCAAAGCACTAAAACTTTCACGGCCGGCGTTAATATAGGTATATAATAAAATATACATTCCAGGCTTGTTGACTCACCATTTTCTCTTCACACAGAATATCCACAGCGAAGTTATAAACATTCATGTGTTGTAGCACGACTTATAAAGCCCGGAATCTACTTTTTTTTCCTTTGTCCGCCTGTTGACTTGCTAGTAGTATAACAACGCAGAAAACAAAAATGTGGTCGGTCAATTGTAAGTACTTGACAATGAAGCCATTCGCTCTCTTACACTCCGGAGTTTTGATGTTTTAGTACGTTGACTAAATATTAGGCAAAAAAAGTGGAGTAGGGGGTTTCCATCCGTATCTTATTTAAGTGTACAGGAGGGACACAAAGGAGATCTCACCATACCAATCCTGAATAAATGCTTATTGAAACAGTCATGGCCTGTTACAAGTCTAAAAGTTGCTACAGAAAGTTTCATTGGTAGTGTATTGATTCTAGTCATGCTGTTACATAAATTTTCCCTTAGTTTTCCTTTTGTTTGTAATATATTCTTTAATTTTTATTGCATGTTGATATAATTATTTTGATAGAATGATAATTTAGTGGCTCAAATAAATTTGACCAAATTTTACAGCCTTTTGGCTACGAAGTCAGCTGATTCATTACCATGTATTCAGCAATGTGCTGGTATCCATTGCGATATTAATGTTTTATTTAAATTAGTTAAGTGTTTTACAATTTTACGGCATTCTGCAATATTTAGGTTTTTACGTGATGTATAGATGTTATGGATATTAAGCTGCTTTAGTCAGATAAAATTACAACGTTTTTAAATGTAACTATATGATATAGAAGATTTTATAAGTCCTGAAGGATTGCCGAAATTATTCCATAAAAATTTGTAGCATTTGAACTTAATTTTTGCAGAATGAGGAAAGTGGGCATATTACACCATCACCAGTAAGCTGGAGCGGTCAGTGTAAACATGTAGCCATTCTTTGGCAGGATATCTTAAATGTATTATTTCTAGTGTCGTTTGTTTAAGGACACATGAAGAGATTTAAGATTGTGTTTAAGTGTACGGGTAAACATTAATAAAGGTTAAAACATTTCTAAAGGTTGATATTGTTTGTAAGTTTGATTTTTCTTTATTTCTTTGACTTTAGTAAGAAAACTTTATTTTCCATTTATTTAAGGTTGCTTTACAACAACTGAGGTTATCAGTGACCACATTAGAATTAATACATTATTGAGGCGACAATGAAATATAAAACAAATAGTATAAACAGGCTACAACAATAAACAAAACAACTACTACATTACAGTGAACAACAGTGATATAAGTACAAGTGCAGATATAACGATAACTAGGGTTGAACTTAATAGCAGTAAAATACAGAAAAATGTATTAAAAATAAACTGTAATAATAAGAAAACTTTGTTGAGCTTTTAAGTTTACTTGTAATTTTCCTATTTCCCAGTCATTATAAGGTAGTCTGGTTAATTTTTCATACTGTATGATGGCTGCCTTTTCAATGTCAGGATCAAGTCTTAGATTATTTGTTAAAATTTGTAGAGCATATGCTTGGATAGTTATAACAGCTCCTGTTATTAGACGAAGAATTTGGTTTTACAGAATACTAAATAGAAAAAACAAAATATAAATATGCTTAAGTAGTTACAGCCGCCTTTTCGCACTTTTCACACATGTCTGTCTCCAGGTTCTCGTAATCAGAATGGACTTTGGTGTGCGATTAGTTCAAGTCATGTAAACAGTCTGAGATTTTGTATGGAAAGTGCCTTGTTTGCGTCACCTTTGACGCCGTCTCCGATGTCTCGGACCTTCGATGAATCTGCTGGCTGCTGCATACAATCCTAGCTAAGTTGACCAAAAAAATTAATGGAAACTAATTATGAGCTATTTGAAGCCAGTCTCAACTATTTGAGAATGTAATATTAACTATTTCTGAATCTTACAACTCGAAATTATAACTATTGAAGTATTAAATCTTCTAACATCTGACGTATAAACATTTTACGTTTGAACTTTCTCCGAAATAATAATCAGAACGTAACTGAGGTGCTACTCTGGCAGTTAAGTATGTATAGTAACCCCAGAGTGGTCTTTGGCGCTGTAGTTATCAATTCGTTATAGAATTACACTACCCAATATGAAATTTACCTCCGCGAAGATAATACGTGTTTTCAGTCCATTTTTACACGTAGATTCTGAAAATAGTGCTTAAAGTATCACATCACCTCACAAGCTTTAGATTTTTGGATATTCATAATCAAATAATGAGTTCACCCCAGCCGATAACTCACATATCATAGGTTGCCCACCCTACACGATTACTTATGCAGGTACTTACAAAATGTAAAGATGAAAAGTGCTGTACAATTTAACCAAGAAACTAATTTAAAAGAGCCTGACTTTCAACCAGAGAATTCTGAAAGTGATAGACACTTTGTAGACAAGTAGACTTGAATGATTTGGCATGCAACATAAATTTGTCAAAAGAAGGATCTGAACTTTTAAATTCTAGGTTGAAACAATGGAAATTACTTTCACTTGGTACAAACATTACAGTTTCGATATGGACGTCAGACATTCAATTTTTTTTCAGTGGAAGAGAGTATATGTTTCTGTTAGACATCAATGGTTTAATGAGTGAGCTAGGAATTGAGCATAATCTAAATAATTGACAATTGTATATAGATCATAAAAGTTCAGCTTAAAGGCTGTTACTTCATAATGGTAAGAACTTCCATCATTTCCAGTTTTCCATTCTTAAAGTAGGTCTCAAAGTATGGCCAGTGAAAAAGTAAAATGAAAGTATGGCTAAAAGGGTACGTGTTTTTTTTTTTTTTTTTTTTAATTTACGTCCTCTAACGTTAAGTCATATCGGACGATGAATGAAATTGGTGAAATTGTGGTCAAATGAGTACGGGGTCTATGGAGCTTAAAGCTCCCTGACATTTGTCTTTAAGGATACGGCAAGGGAAACCCCCGGAAAAACTTATCCAGGTAACTCACCCTGACCGAGATTCGAACTCGGGACCTCTTGAACGTGAGACAGACACGCTACCATCTACGCTACCGAGGCATGCCAAAATTGTACGTGTTTTAAAACATGAGGTTCATTGTTGTAAAATATGTGGTGACAAAGTACGAGGGCTGTTCAATAAAGAATGATCATAATTTTTTTGCGGTCATAATTTTTCGCACTAAAATTCAATCTTATTATATTCTGTTAGCTTCATGTGCAACAAACACGCCATAGTAGTTTCATTGTTAGTACTGCTGGTTTCCGCCTGTGAGAACCAGGCAAGTTCAGACATGCTCAGTACCGCCTACCGCTGTAATGTAGGTAACACGCCAGGAACAATATGTGGCTTTGAAATTCTGCTTTCGTCTCAACAAATCTTCAGTTGAGGTCATGCAATGTTACAGGAGGCCTAGGGAGAGTCTGTTCTTCCCTACATCACAGCTCGCAGGTGGTTTAAAATGTTTCAAGAGGGGAGACAATCAATTTCAAAGGAAGGTGGAACCAGTGCTCCAGTTACTGCTCTTACGGAAGAAAACATCAAAACTGCTGCGTACATTTTGAGAGAGGATCGACAAATTACCTTAATATCACTTTCTAAAATACTGAACATTTCATTGGGTGCCACATATCCGTGAATCAGGATGGATGCTGCACTACGATAATGCGCGGCTGCATATTGCCAAAGTTGTTGCTGAAGATCTTGCAAAAATCAACGTGAAGCACATCTCTCACCCTCCGTATAGTCCGGATTTAGCCCCATGTGGCTTTGTTCTATTCCCTAACTTGAAGAAACGCCTTCATGGGAGGCATTATCCATTATCAGAAGTAGTGGTAAAGGCTGCGGAGACGATTTTGAAGGATCTCTCAAAAAATGGTTTCCAGCAAGTCTTTGAAGACTGGCAGAAACGCTGAGACAAGTGCAATTGGTTTTCTGCTTGGATTACGATGTGGATTCACAAAATATCGTTGTTTTTGTGTTTATAGGACAACCGTGATACACAAGAACGATACAGTACATATGGTACAATAGTGGGGAGGAATACATCCCATGGAGAGTAATGTAAAATAAACACTTTTGGTTCAGCATGATAAGAATCTTCTCCTTCCCTTACATATAAAACTTGGGCTGATGAAGTTTTCTGTTAAGATACTTGACAAGGACGGTAGTGGATTTGCATATTTGCAAGGCAAGTTTCTACAGTTAACTTACGCAAAATTGAAAGAAAGAATTTTTTGGACCTCAAATCTGAAAAATCATGAGGACAAAATGTTTGAAGGAAAGTTACAGGAATTAGCAGTTTGGCAATCATTTAGAGAGGTTGTAGTTTTCTTGGAAACAAAAAGGTAAAAACTATAAAACTTTGGTCTCAAATTTGTTGAAATTCTACAAGACATGGGTTGTAGAATATTTTTGAAAAATCCATTTTCTCTATTCATATTTAGACATTTTCCGGAAAATTTGGGTGATGTTAGTGATGAACAAGGGGAATCAGGCACTTCCGTTATGATGAGTACCAGGTCCTAAGGAATAGTAATGATAGGGTAATGTTGGTTTCTTATGGGGGAAAGCAGACACGAGTACAAGGAGCAATCACAGGCTACCAAGCACTTTTAAGCACAGTTACAGTTATATCCCTGAAATATATAGTTTAAATATTATTGCGTGCATGTAAAACAACATTATGAAATAATGTTAATTCACTATGTTATATAGTAATACCATATACAATTATAACAAAATCATAAATGTAACATAATATATTCGCTCACTTTCTTCTCGGGCAGCCAGCCAGGTGAAAAGATGATTACATATCAACGTTTCGGGAGTGTTCATCTCTCCCATCATCAGGATATTTATAAAATGTTGTTGTTGTTTTCAAATGCTAGGCTTTGGCAATGAAGTCATTAGCTCTCCAATATTTCTGTGTAGTAGGTCTGGCAGGTAGGACTTCACAGGTTAAAAGATGTTCTTCAGTCATTTCCTCTTCTTTGTTGCACAGAGGACAATTTGGACTTGTATAAATTCCTATTCTGTGTAAGTGTTTGGCCAAATAATCATGTTCCGTAAGTAATCCAAAATTTGCTACTGCAGCTTTACATGGGATTTCTGGAATAATTTCTGGATTTTTAATTAAAATGTTCCATGTTTTATCTTTGGCTTTGTTAGATATTGATTGATTTTGTTTGTTTTTATATTTTCTTTTGATTAACCTTTTTATGCATGTAGAGGGTAAGTTTTCACTTTTGTTCTGAATTAAATTTGCACCTCTTTTGGCAAGAAAGTCAGCTGATTCATTATTAATTGAACTGAAATCCAGCATCAACTCCGCTTGGAAACCGGCCTTAAAATGGAAATCCGTCGAATTAAGAAGCAAAAATCAATACAGCTTGATAAAGTTAAGTAGTTACGTTTCTTTGACATAATTTTCTATACTCACGCCATCTCCTGACCTGGCATTTAATTTACTGAAAACAGTCTTTTGTTCAATAATGCGAATTTTGATAGTGTTTTGTCTTTGTTTATAGTTGTGTTATATCCAGTATTCCATTTGTGGTTATAACATTTTATAAATATTCTGATGATGGGAGAGATGCACACTCCCGAAACGTTGATATCTAATCATCTTTTCACCTGGCTGGCTGCCCGAGAAGAAAGTGAGCGTATTCGTCGCCAGGAAAGCTTCAGGTCTTATTTTAACATATCTTATTTGAAATCTCGTTTGTCAGAACCTAAATGTCTTCATATCTTTTAAATATGACTTTATATGAGATTTCGGAAGTGATTTTCAAAATCAGCACGTCTTTTTCCTTAAGGATATGTATTACTGAAATTTCATTAACATTTTCAAAAAATCACATTTTCCTCATTTTAGTCTATAAAATAGTGTAAGCCTTCCTGAATCCAAAGAATGCTTAGGTGGCATTCGCAAGCCTTTTTAAATGCTCTAATCTAGTTTGAATGTTACGTGATTGCCAGTGTTAGATAAGAGTTCTAATCTTTATCCTTGTTTTCTCGCTAATGAAAATTTCAGCATTTTTCATCATTTAAAATGCTCCTTGCTCGCAGCTTTAGTGTTAGACTAATTAAACTTGCCATACAATTCATGGAGACACAGTGAATGAAAATTGCCCTGGGTTTTATTGTATGTTGCATATTAAGCATACTTTCTTTACTTCAAACCACAAAAATTTCAAATTTTGGGCAAAAAAGCCATACTTATAGCTGTAAAAATTTCTGGAGCCTAAAGAGAAACCACAGAGAAACCTAGGGCAAATTCAAAAAATGGATGTATTGGGGACCTGCTGTTAAAATGTTAGACCAAAATTTAACTTATTTTGTCGCAAAGGACTTTTTAGATGACGTAACCAAAAATAAATAAATTTTCCAAACTATCAAAGTGAAATTGACAAAATGTGGGCTGTATCATATTTGCACTTAGTTACATCTGTGGTATAAATTTCAAAAAGCTAGCGTTATTAGTTGATTTCAAATTTTCAGTCATAGGCATCCTTAAGAATCACCTACTTTTATTGCGGAGGTATTAAAAAGGTTTTCTTTTATTGGGTAGTGTTGTTACTCTTCTTCTTCTTCCGTAGCGCTACAGCCCAACTTGACCCTTGGCTTCTCTTAAGCGTTGCCTCCATTCTTCCCTGTTTATTGCATCTCTTTCCAGATTCCTGCTATTCAGTAAGTTTCTTGCATCTATTCTCACCCGATCAAACCATCTCTCCCTTGGTCTGCCAACTCCTCTATTCCCAAACATTTTGCCTTTTAACGCTTTTAAGGTTATACTTTGGTCATTCATTCGTAATACACGACCAGCCCACTGAAGTCTTCTTAATTTAACTATTCTTGTTATATCTGGCTCTTTATATATGTCATATATTTCGCTGTTATATCTATGTCTCCATAACCATTATCATTCACTGGGCCTAAGATTCTTCTCAAAATATTTCTTTCAAAGGCACATAATATATTCTCCATTTTCTTTGTCATTACCCATACTTCACATCCGTATGGCAATATTCCTCTTATTGTTTTATACAATTGTATTTTGTTTGTCTGTGTATGTCTTTAGACCTGAATATTGGTAATAATGTGTAATGTGCTTTATTTGCCTTTGACAACCTATTCTTTATCTCATATATTCCGTTATTATCATTACTGATTATTGTACCTAAATATGTAAATTCTTGAACTGCATTTACTTTTATTAGGTCTATCTGCTGTCTGTTATTGTTCAAGTTAGGCTTACGTGTCTGTATTAACATTTTAGTTTTCTCAATATTTATCTGTAAACCAATTTCCTGTGCGTTATCCTGTAGTTCTTGGAAGGTTTGAGTTAAATATATTTTTGTTCTTGCCATTATATTTATGTCATCAGCATAAGCCACTAATTTTACTAATTTGTGTATCAGGGTTTCATCCCTATTTATCTTGAACTGCTTTATTACATGCTCTAGGGCAATATTAAATAGTAATGGGGCCAGCCCATCCCCTTGTTTTATGCCTTTTGTTGTATACAACTTGTCAGTGAGTTCCTCTTGTATTTTAATTCTAAAAGCTGAATTATCCATGGTTACTTTAACCAATCTCATCAGTTTCTTTAGTATCCGGAAATTCAACATGATATTGTATAATTTCTCTCTACTTATGGAGTCATACGCTCGTTTAAAATCTATGAAAAGCTGGTACACGTCTATTTTATCCTCCCATAATTTCACTACTCTGTTACTCTTACCCGTCAATAACTCCATTATCAAAACATAATAAATGGAGAGAGGTAGAAAATGACACTGTAACCCCATTTCAGTCACACAGCGGAAGAAGAGAAATATTATTAGATATGGACCGATTTCAGTTTTTCTGAATATTCTATTCTTGATATCGATACACGATATCTGATACTTCGATACTCGATACTCTATTTCTAGTCTCAATACAATATATTCTGTTGGGAGAACTGTGTAATGCCAATAAAATTAAATATGTGTACATATTTAATGAGACAAAACTTAAAACCGTCATTGTTCTTATTTTAAAAATCTACATTAGATATTTAAAAGCAAAGAAGTCCACTTTTATAAGTTTTTGTTCAAAAATACTAGCAGTTTCACTCTTTCGGAAGAACGTATATTTTCTTTTTTATGTCACATATGTACGAGTCCTGCTGTGGAAATTAATTGTTCTTTCACACTAGTCGTGTGTAGGACGCACTATGAAAAATTCAATGCATACTTACAGCATAGTAAGTCGCCATTAAGGTAGTTGTCTCATATGTTTATGAGAACTCCTAGTGGTTTACCGGGGAAAACACGAGTCAGTTGGAGAATTTAGTGTCATGTTGGCACGTTGGCCATAGTAGCTCAATTGTTTAGAGCGGTTGGACGGAGACCAGAAGATCCGTGGTGCAAATCCCGGCTATGGCATTGAATTTTTCAGTCTGGCTCTACCCTTTCATAGTGCGTCCTACACACGGCTAGTGTGAAAGAACAATTAATTTCCAATAATTGTACCTAATACTGGTCCGAACTATAAAGCCCGGGCCTTAAAGTACTTACATGTTGTAAGTCACCATTAAGGTAGTTGTCTCATATGTTTATGAGAACTCCTAGTGGTTTACTGGTAAAACCACGACTCATTTGGAGAATTTAGTGTCATGTTGGCACGTTGGCCATAGTAGCTCAATTGTTTAGAGCGGCTGGACGGAGACCAGAAGATCCGTGGTTCAAATCCCGGCTATGGAATTGAATTTTTAAGTCTGGCTCCACCCATTTATAGAATCCTTCTGTGTTAAATAGTATTTCAGAGAAAACTGTTGCAGGTGGATTAAACAATATTTGGTGGTTAACTTTTTAGTTCTGGGAAATTTGAATTTGTTTTCCAATAGTCCAGTAGTTCTTGCATAATGTTACTGTATAGGTACCACATTCCTGGCAATTTCTTGGAATTTGCAATGTTCTCCTTGAGGTAATAATATTTTGTGGTCTTAAAATAAAATAAAAATGGGCGCCGGGGTAGCGCGGTGGTTTCGTTCGCGGCTCCCGTTCTAAGGGTCCCGAGTTCGATTCCCGGCTCTGGGGTTGGCGATTTTAAGTCGGCCCTATCCACGCCTTCACCTCTGTCTAGCACACGTGAAGTATCCCCTATGCCCAACGTGGTTCGGAGTCCACGGTAAAAACTGTAGGTCCTCTCACCTCACCGCCATCTTCACTATCACCCTATCATCGGAGGTAATGGACACCGCCCTCTGGGTGCCTCCACCTGAGAAATGGGTCCGGTCATCACTTGGTGGGGTGAGGTTACCCCGAAGGCCAAGGTTGCCATGTGGGGAGTGTTAGTAACTAACTAAATAAAATAAAAATTGCAGAATCTCCACCCAAGTATCGAAAAAGTGCCTAGCGAAATTTTTGAAGTATCGTTCGACTTTGAATACCTTCCTTAAATATTATGGATGGTTTAATAAGATTCTATCAATATTGATACAGCACATGGATAAAACTGTGTCTGAATGAGATGTGAGCTTCCCATTCGGGAGGTCGAGTTCGATAGTCGGTGACCGGTGCTCTGATTCTACGTTTCCTCCGGTCATTAGGCATATACTGGGATAATTCTTTACTGCAACTTTCCTATCTCTCATTTCCTCCAGTCCAATTTGTGTTTTTCCGTAGTTTCCCCTTCTCACTAGGCGAATGCTAGGGCAGATTCTCTATTTCACAGTTTCTTTTTATTTTCTCATTTTACCCTCTTGCCATCTTTCAGGTTTGGTTGTCAACACTGTAGTTTCGATGGATGTGGCCAGATGACACAGTGCGTGGCACCGTAAACGTTTATTACCGCTCCCTTAAAAGTTGCTATCTAAGCTCCTAGGGTCGTTTCGTCGCCCTCTCCCTGAGAGTACTATAGTACTGCCCTGAGTGTTGTCGGGAAGTTCCGATTTTTTTTTTTTTTTTTTTTTTTTTTTTTTTAATTTTACGTCTTCCAACGTTAAGTCATATCGGACGGTGAATGAGTAGGTGAAATGATGTGTTCAGGGTACATGGAGCGGGAAGTTTCGATGGTGCACCGAAAGACAATATCTCTAATTGTTAGAGACATCTGTGCGGGTCTAGGCTTCGCTGGCTTCACTCTGACGCAGCCCCTGTCACCTAGGAACACTAAGACGACATATAACTTGATATCAGAAAGACAGAAACACAAACGAATAAATATAAATAAATGACGTATACCAGAATAGACATATGTCATAATACTAGCATATACTCCGGAGACCGCCACAGTGACAAGGCCACTCTACGAAGGTCAGTAAACTCCCTTTGCAATCCCCGTAAACAAACAACCCTACTCTATTGCATGCGGACCGTTAGAGAAAGTGTCTCTGATATCAGGTCCGAAACTGGAAATTCTGAACACTGATCTCAAGTGGGGATAGTTACCAGCCAATAGAAAATTGATATTTGTTCATGTGATTTTGCAAACTCCGAGAAATACTTAGAGGGGGGGGAGGGTAATTCAAAGTGATGGCGGAAAGTAGGTTTTTCTAGTAAGGACACTTCGGTCCGGAGTTCTGCGTGAGACGGACGCGCATTTGGCGCCGTCTAAAAAGTATACTTCCGCGCCATGCACAGAGATAAAGTGCAATATCTAACAATCGCTCCGGTGAAAATTAGCCCAAAGAGTAATATATAGGGAGGACGATAAATATAGCCAATTCGACTATGTAATGCTACTGCCTCCGTGCTTCACATCACAATACTGACAGTGACGCTAAACACAGCACACCGACGGAAACTTTACGGTGGTGAGCAAAGGAGCCTAAGGATAACAGTAAACTTCTGTCTACCAGATTCGAGGTGTCATCATTAACCCACAACCAGTCAGGACGCACCCACTCCTGAAGTACAGATGAGAGTTCTCATGCGGGAGCTACAAGTCACCTCGAACCGATTACAATCTCCCTTTCCTTAACCTCCGCACGCCACCAATCCTTAATTGTGAGGCGTTGAGCACAACGGAGAGCTCGACGTGGTTCACTACGGGCCGGACCGCCTTAACTCTCTACTGGCTTGTGGTCTTCCTTCTCCTTATCCTTTCCGCATGGGGATGTAACTCAGCAAAAGGTCTCTATAGGGTAGCGTTGGTTCGAAGTGTTCCTCTCCGCTCCTTCAATCACAATCACAAGTGTAGATATTCACAAGCACTTCAGGTTTTCTTCAATGAAAAATGGTCCAATTATGTTATTACAAACTGAACTGGCCCTAACGTTCACTTTTAGTGCACGTAGTGTATTGCATACTCTTGATAATTCTTTAAGGATGTTCGGTTCTCCATATGGTCAGTTGTGTCTGTTAACTGTGCCATTTAGGTAGATAGTTGCCTTACCAGAGAATATTGTCGCGGACCCATTATTTACGATAGTGCGGCGACACGCACAAACAAATAGTGCAAGGCAGAGATAAAGGGCCTGCAGATAAAGATAGCACGGAGATAAGGTCTGCCAAAACAAACTAGTTAGATAGATGGAAAATTCTAGCGACATCTTGATTGATAGAGGACATTCGGTTTCTTGTTTGTTTTAGAACAGTCTAGAATTATCAATGCAGGTATATATAAGAGGTGACACGCCAGCGGAGTAGTGATAAACAGAGAGTCGTAAACAGAGTGGTAAACACAGACGTAACGAGAGTTGTAACGGAGTGTAATCAGAACTGATTTGTGTGAACGCTTTTGTTTCTGGAAGGCGACCTTGGAAGAGTGTAATTGTGTATGACGTAATTCTGCTACTGTAAGTGTACTTCTACGGAAATAAAGAACATTCTGATTTTCTGCAACTTGGACTTTTAATTCTTCGAACCCACAAAGTCACAATATTGTGACTTTGTGGGTTCGTGAAATAATAAAACGAGGTTACGAAACACAAAAAACTACACTTTATTCTCCTCGAAATACACTGTTCAACATTACAAATTTGCTAGAACCTCAAAAACTGTTTATTTTACGAACCCACAAAGTCACAACTGGTGTCAGAAGTGGGATAACAACATCACGGAACATTATGGCCATGGAATCGGCATGGGAAATGCTTTTGCAGAAGATGAACGAATTAACAGCGAAGTCGGAAGCGGCAAATAACAACTTGGCCGCGAAGATGCAGGAGTCACAATATTATGTCTTACAAATTCTAGATGTTGTTTAGTAAACTCATTCACATGTCATAGAATTCAGTTATTTGTCCAATGTTATGTCTTAAATTATATAAAAGCTGTATCTTTATGGTGCATTTAATAGATTCCAGAACTTATAAGCAGATACTCGACATACATTGCAACATTTAGTATTTGCCTTGTGCCGGTATATGTATTTTTTGGCAGGACAGTAACACAAGAGTACTTTCATCATTCAGAGCAGACTTTGATCGTCCCAATTTTCTGTTTTTTACGTGACCTGTTTTATTAATATTGTGACGAAATAAGACCACTAAGTTAAGCTAAACTTTGTCACTGAAACCATTAGCACTTAATGCGCAGAGTAAACACAGTTTCCAAATCTTTCTTATGTCTCTAGTATACATCAAGTCGCGCTGCTCGTAGCTTATCGAGGCTCTAGAACAATCCGCTCCCACTGATACTGCTCGACATTAAGTGCTCACTGATAGCTCCATGAACTCTGAGTCTGGCTGACTCTGTCTGTTTTAATAGGCTTTAGCACTCTCTTGCATTGCTCCCGGGTCACGAAAAAATGGCTCTGGAAACCTAAATCTCTCGAATTGGTTGAATCAAACATTCTCGAAGCCAAAATCTCTCGAAAAGCTGCAACAGCGGCAGAACTAGAGGGATTTTTCCAAAGAAAGAACGCAGGTTTAAATAATTTAGTTGCATATGGTAATGGAATGAGAATTCAACATGAAGTGTGTAATTTGTTTAATCTGGACAATGCATGAATACAGACAGAAACAACACAGACCAAAGTGACAAAGTTGTAAAGTATATTGTTATAGAGGCAGCAAATACCTCTGCAGAGAGATTACTTTCATTTCAGTTTCTTATTTGCATAAGGTTATAGTATTCTTGAGCATTATTCCAATGCCTCTCTTGTTCGTTAAGTGTGTTAAATAATATTTCAATAGCGTTTAAATTCTCGTTTTCACTTAAGAAAAATGTTTTAAACAAAAATGTCTTAATACATTAAAAATGATCAGAATATCCCTTTCCTTTTGCACTGTCTAGAGGAATCCTAGCATGAGAATAAAACGTCAATACTTATCTATGTTGATCCATTTAAAACTTATGGCCAATATTTCATTTCGCACTGTTTAAGTCCATCGTAAGAACTCAGTACTGTGGCAGCATGTGACATATACTTGGACATGCAAAAATACTCTTTCCCAGCGCTGTAATAGATGCCCATTTAGCGTTTGTCTTTTGTTTGATTGTTCAGTTAGCAAAGCTGTTCTTTTTTCTTTCATAAGCTCGAGAAATAACTTTCTGCGATATAAGCTCAAACAATTTTTGCTTATCTTTCTAATCTACTCTTGGTTTCTTACTGTTCTGCTTTGAATGTATGAACGGGCGTTTTGGAACCACTATACCAGGGAGAACTGCTCAAAGAAGATTCCAAACCATTTTCATGAAGACACCAAGCTCTAGTCCAATAGTTTGTACCACATTTGGCAACACATTCCAGGCAGATCTGCATCACACACGTGCTTTGCCTGTTTGCCCGTCTTTGGATGTCTTTGTATATTGACAACTGAAGATTTTAAACTTGTTGAGGACACACTGCCTGCTGTAATTATGCTCTGTGTCTTTGATACAAGGAGCGTCCAGAAAGTAAGTTCTATATCAATTTATCTCCACTGCAGCGCTGCGATCGCAGTTCCGCACATGCATGATAGACGCTCTGTACCAAGGAGAAGAAATGTGCGCCATTGTGAGATCGCTATCAGCCTCGTGCGCTTTGTTGTGCTTGTTTATAATGTCGGTCTTGATTGAAAATCCCGCCGCTTGTGAAATCAGATCTGTGATTCGTTTTCTGAATGCTAGGAAAGTGGAACCAATTGAAATGTATCGCCTGTCAAAGGGTGGTGTGTTTCTTCACGACAACGCAATACCACACACTGCAAATGCGACGAAAAACATACTACAGGGATTTGGCTGGGACGTGTTTGACCACCTCCCGTACAGCCCTGACCTCGCTCCTAGCGACTTTCATCTGTTTTCGCATCTCAAAACTTTCCTTGGCGTTCAACACTTCAACAATGAGGAAGAGCTGAAAGAAAATGTTTCCAACTGGTTGAAGATAGAGGTGGCAAACTTCTATGAAGAAGGTATACAAAAACTTGTGCCTCGCTATGACAAAAGCCTGCAAAATTTCGGCAGCTATGTGGAAAAGTAGTTTAAGAATTGTAGAATTTTGTTTTCAATAAATAATTTTTCTGTATCTGTACACAATTTAATTTTATTACCAAACAGAACTTACTTTCTGGACATGCCTCATATTAACAAACTTCTGTTACACTTTGTGCTTAGTTTTTGAACTGTTGTGTATTGGACTGGTTATCCACTGGCACTGGTGACAGTAACGGGTGTTGCAGGATTGTAAACTATATGAACACTAATGTTTGAAGTTGCTGCTGCATTAACACACGCTTTTAGCGCCATTACCTGCGAACATGGCATCCTGCTGGAGGCTACTACACTGGATTGGTTTCGAGACCGCAGCCAGGTTTGTGAAATTAATGCGGTTTGTTAGAGGGCTTTGGCTGGACTGTGCAAAATAAAACTTGCAACGTGGTACTGGTTCATTGAGATACGGTTATGTCAGCTGGCTCTGCTTGTTGGTGCTGTCCTGGTACATTTATTTGTCTGCGATGCTGATGTTTGTGCCATCTTTGCACTTATTCTAGATTCTATTGTATATACGAATGGCTATTTGTGCTTTCTGATACTGCGCTCCAAGTGCTCATATTGTGCTCCATGACTATTGAGACACAAAAGTGAGGTACCTGCTTGTGCCAGCTCGTGCCGTAATAGTGAACAAGTACTGTTCTGCTGCGATGATGATGGCGAAGTTACCCTAGGCGTAGGAGTTGTCATGTGTGCTACACTGTAGCCAAGGAGGAAGCAGGAAAATTTGCTCACAAAGGAATATATACGTTAATAAAAGTTAGAATGAAGTAATGAATCAAGAAATTTAAGAGAACTGATAAAGCGGATTTTTTTTTTAAATAAAATAAAAATTATTTAGGAATAAATATAAACTTGTTTTATATTTAGTAAGATTGTAAGTACAGGATATGATAAAATAAAAATAAATATTGACATTAAATAAATAGAGGTAGGTGATAGAAAATAAGAGAAGTTCATTTTAGTACGAAAAAATATGATTTTAATAATATTATTTATGTAAATAAAAGATAAAGAATAATTTAGGTGTAGGTGTATTAAATAAACGTATTTGTTATATGTATAAAGTATGAAAGAATACAAAATTAAATAAATTCTTTTGTGCTATGTATGAACAAGATAAGTTTTGGAGGTTAGTAATTCAAATAGGTTTTGTTATTTGGGAGTAGCTTGTAGTTTGATGCAGCTGGCAACCAGTTGCGAGCGCTGGACACCAGTATTAAAATTTGTAGTTAGCAGTTTCTTGTAATAAAATATTACTTTCCCCTACACTTCTGCTCTATTTTTCTGGTCGAAAGCCTACTTTATTTTCCTTACTTCTTTTTCTTGTAGCTTTGATCCTATTGTAGTAGTTTGTAGTGATAATCTGTAAAATGATTATCTATTTCACAAAGTGTAAGAAAGTTTTGGAAATGAATAGTGAATGTGGATATATACCCCGGTTTAGTAACCAAGGAGCCGGAGCACAATATTCAGATTTATTATTATTATTATTATTATTATTATTATTATTATTATTATTATTATTATTATTATTATTATTATTATTATTATTATTATTATTATTATTATTATTATTATTATTATTATTATTATTATTATTATTATTATTATTATTATTATTATTATTATTATTATTATTATTATTATTATTATTATTATTATTATTATTATTATTATTATTATTATTATTATTATTATTATTATTATTATTATTATTATTATTATTATTATTATTATTATTATTATTATTATTATTATTATTATTATTATTATTATTATTATTATTATTATTATTATTATTATTATTATTATTATTATTATTATTATTATTATTATTATTATTATTATTATTATTATTATTATTATTATTATTATTATTATTATTATTATTATTATTATTATTATTATTATTATTATTATTATTATTATTATTATTATTATTATTATTATTATTATTATTATTATTATTATTATTATTATTATTATTATTATTATTATTATTATTATTATTATTATTATTATTATTATTATTATTATTATTATTATTATTATTATTATTATTATTATTATTATTATTATTATTATTATTATTATTATTATTATTATTATTATTATTATTATTATTATTATTATTATTATTATTATTATTATTATTATTATTATTATTATTATTATTATTATTATTATTATTATTATTATTATTATTATTATTATTATTATTATTATTAATATTGTTATTATTATTATCATTCTTGTACACCGCGCACTACAAAGAGAATCCTCTACATTGTCACTAGGGAGGGCGTTTGTGGCAGCGTGTGACATTCTTGGACTTGCATAAATGCTCTTTCCCGTGCTGTAATAGATATTCAGTGTCTTTTGTTTGTGTACTAATTCACTTAGCAACGCTGTTTTTATTATGTAGATTCAACATGCTTGTGATTTAATTTTTGATAAATAAAATATAAGTAAATTATCAAACAAATCTACCAGTACAAATAAGCAGTGTTTCAAAATCGAACCTCAGAACACTAAAATAAAAAGCTCATTAAAATATTGTTAAATCAGAGCAAAAGAAAAACTGTTTTAAGGATTCTTTCGTGCTAGTTCAACATTTTTAAATAATAAAAAGTGTTTGATAAAGTGTCCAGTAGAATTGAACAGGAATGGCTGAATAAGAGAAATTTATTGTTGTTTCTTAAGAAACAAGAAAGGATATATTTGCCGTTTTGTTTCCATTCATCGAAAATGCTTGTGTATGGAGGTTGGTGTTTTTGTCCCCTCTTTTGTTTTGAGCGCCGCGGTTGGATAACCTCGCTCTTTCCGCCGTGGGCACTGCAGGGCGGAAGCAGGCGGAAATGACGTTTGCACATACCCATCATGGCAGTCATCGAACTTTGACTGTTTTTGTGAATGATTTATTCGGAGTGTAGTGGACCTATTAAAGTGTTTAAGTGGCATATTTGAGTAATAAATGACATATATTAACACACTTTATTTTTAATAAAGTACAGAACAATGAGTATATAGCGTAAAAGTGAATAGAAATGTGGGTATTTCTGAGTAGCACAGCTCTCTCTTGCAAGTGATATCGTTATCTTATTATAAACAAACCCTGACAGTTCAATGGAAAAGTAGTTATAATCTACATTGGTGGATGTCATCATGTCAAGAAAAACAAATTCTAATATGAAAGAGATAATTTTAGCTATGTGACAGTTATAAGTAACATTTTTTCCAGATTTATTACGAAAAACAAAATGTTGCCAAGAGGTCGAAAATTTGGTAACGATACCCTTGATGTTGCCAATAAAGGATGCTTCGAGCCGTACGACACATTGGCATGCGTTCGAACATGCCTATTAACTACGGCCGCAACAATTACTTTAGTATTTGTGATATTAAAGATCATAAGATACCATATATATCGACATCCACAGATGCATCACTATGCAATTTTTTATGTATCGGCTATTGAATGTTTCGTGTGGTAAGTATGTTTACAGCAATTTCTTATTTTCTTTTATGAGATTTAATTTAAAAAATATATTTGTATATGCATATAACTATTCCTACACAGCATTGTATGCTTTCAAAAGTTTTGTAACGAGTGTGGGTAATTGGAAATAATGTGTATTTTACAGCGGTATGTTTGATTAGTTCAGGTGATCTAGTTCCGCTAGTGTATTAACAGTTACAAAAGTGCTATACCTACCTTGGAGAAACAAAAGGCTTGTCACTACTTTTTTCAAGGTTTCTTCTGGATAGCTTCCAGAAAATATTGCATAGCTTATTAGCGATTGCTTTTACAATAGTAAAGTGGTTTATGTTCCCTATGCTCTTGAGTACAAACTAAATTTAGCCAACTAATGGTTCTGAAGCCTTAAATTCTAAAATAAAAGGAATCGACTTGTCTATAAGTTAGTTACATGGTGAAAACAAGTGAACTATATTTTTACCTCATATATTATTGGGCATTATGAAACAAGTTCTTTTTCTCCTAAGCTTAATTTATTGCTCTCTGGCAGATTCTGAATTTTGATTTAAATTATATACCTATTCAAAATTTAAATAATGAAGTGGCAGTAATTTGCATAACAGCACTACATGACAGAGAATAGCCAAAATATGTAAAATTAAGTGTACATTTGTTCAAATTTTATAGAAGGTGTATATTTGCTAAAAGTAAGATAAGTTTACCTACATAAATGTATGTTTTGTGAGAAAACAATCATTGAATCCAGTTTAGTAAAAATACAATTTTTAGGGGTACATACATCATTTTAACAGTATATAGAGCTCCCACAGGTAACTTCTATGGATTTACGAATAGATAAGACATAGTCATTTAATACATTTACACTGGCATCTGAAATAATTTTAAATTGTAATGTAAACACACTTAATTTCAGTGAAATGAATACATATATATATATATATATATATATATATATATATATATATATATAGTTAATAGTACCTATTAACATTTAACTTGGAATATGCAGTTGCCATCCTACCAGAATTCATATTAACCTTCTATCAGCAATAGATAATTATAATTTTTTTCTACATTTAGAAAAAAATCCAAATTATACAGTAACTCCTATTGTATATAGCATGTCAGATCACAGTGCTTAGGTATTATTAGTGCCTGCCATAATAAGCAACAACATAATAGGAAAAGCAACATTACACAAGACTTATGATGAATATTTCAATAAGTTTAAATCAAAATTTAAAAAAATGAAAAGTAAGCTTATACCTATGCCAACATTTAAGTAGGTAAAGACAGTTTTAAAGAATTTCTCAAAATTGTTCTAATACCATTTTAAGTATTTTCCTAAGAAATCAATGTCATCACAAATAACAAAGATCAAACTATGACTGCTTCAGATAGAAGAAAGTTGTGGGTAAATAAAAGAAATGTGGTGTTAAGAATGTCGCACAAGTAATGACCCCAAACATTAAACATACTAGTGCAGAACTTTTTGTAAAATAGTTAAGATAGGTATTATCTGACTGGTTATTGATGAATTCAACAGATAATAAATCTAAAATACTGTAGAATATAATAAAAACAAACAGAGAAAAGCAATTCAAATAATATTGCTCATGTAACAATTGGAAATGAATTCAGTAATTACTGCACTATAGCTAATGCCTTTAACACATTATTCCTTAATGCTTTAAACAGAATAAGCAGATCTGACCCAAATTGATCTCTTCTTACAGTTCTAAAAATTACATTCCAAAATTAGTTATAAATTTTAGGTGGATTCCACAACTCCCAGAGAGAAAAGATTATTACCTCATTAAAAATCAAAACCCATATATATATATATATATATATATATATATATATATAAAACCAAAAGTCTGACATCCAATTATAGCCTTTTCTAAAGTAATGAAGAAAGCTGTATATAATTAGTTTATAAAATACATGGAGTTAAACATTTAAATTCAATCCAGACTGTTTTTAGATGTGCTTTGTTACCAAAACTTAGCTCTGCTTGCTTTGCACAAAAAAACTTAAAGGTCTGCTGAATTAAAATGCCTCAACAGCAGCCTATTTTATGTACTTTTACTCTCTATTAACAATATGTAGTATCCTCTGGTGTAATTCAGCACATAGCAGATAAGTATTTGTATTACAAAAGTCAGCTATATGTATTATTTGTGACAGTGGACCTCTTCATTCTTATAGACACTTATTTAAAACCCAAAAAATTATTTCCTTTATTGTTGATTACCAGTAATTCATTATTATGGACTAACCCTGAAACTGCAACTTATATATGAATTACTCTAGAGAAATGGTATCTTGTTTTCTTTGTTCTCAGAAGTACACTTATATAGTTCTGCTTCATGTTTTGCCTTACATTATGCATGACAGAGAACTGTAACATACAAATACAGGGAGAGTTATTGAACTAAGAACTGACTGCACAGTGTTTTTCCTGTCTGGTCGTTAGCACTCATGCTGTCTGCCACATTATAGAAACACATAGATGCAACCATACATTTTAAAAACTGCTTTTAAAGGCTTTACTTACCAACTATATGAAAGAAGGTGTCAAAACTTCTCACCGTAGTTTGCATAGAAAAATGTGGCAATATCCTGACCAATACTTTTTTTCAGTTCTTCCAGAGTATGTGGTTCGTCTTGTACTTCTTCTCGAGTGGCGCTACAGCCCCTTCTGGGCCTTGGCCTCCTTCAGCAAGTGCCTCCATTCCTCTCTATTTTCAGCTCTCTTCCTCCACCCTCGTATTCCCAATATATGTTGTGTGTCTCTCTGTATGGCATCTTCCCATCTCATTCTCGGTCTTCCTACTGCTCTTGTGTTGTAGAATTTACCATTAAGGACTCTTTTTGGTATTCTTCCTTCTTCCATTCTTATTATATGACCTGCCCATCTCATCCTCCTGATTTTAATATCCTGAACAATATTTATATCTTTATATATGCTGTACAATTCTTCATTCCATCTTATACGCCATTGCCCTCCTTCCTGTATTGGTCCATATATTTTCCTCAGAATCTTTCTTTCAAAAGTTTTTAGGGCATCTTCCAAATTCTGTGTCAATACCCATGTTTCACTTCCATAGCACAGTACTGGTTTTATTAATGTTTTGTATAACCTAATTTTGTTGTTCCTATGGATTTGTTTAGATCTAAGTATTGCGTGAAGTGAGTAATAAACTTTATTAGCCATTAAGATTCTTGTTTTTATTTCTTCCGATTCATCGTTATTGTTGTTAATTATTGTTCCCAGATATTTAAAGTTCCTTACTATATCTATGTTATGTTGGTCCATTTCCAGTGTTCCTGTATACTTTCTTCTCCTACTTTGTATCATAGCTTTTGTTTTAGATATGTTAATTTCCAGGCCTATTGTTTTTGCTCCTTTTAATTCTCTGTATGCTTCAGATACTGCTGTCCTCGTTCTTCCCATTATATTAATATCATCTGCGTACCCTATTAATTGTACTGACTTATAGAAAATTGTTGAGTTTGTTCGTACGTGCATTTGTCTAATAACATATTCCAATGCTATGTTAAAAAGGGTAGGTGCCAGCCCATCTCCCTGTTTCAAACCGCAATGTACTTCAAACTCATGTTATACTTGTTCCTATTTTAACATGGTATTTGAGCTCTACCATTGTTGCTTTCGTTAAACTAATCAGTTTCTTTGGTATTCCAAAACTTCCCATTATAGAGAGTAACTTCCCTCTTTTAATGCTGTCATACGCTTTTTGGAAATCTATAAATATTTGATGTATTTCGATATTATGCTCCCATGCTTTTTCTAATATATTTTTAACTATGAATATCTGGTCAATGGTTGATCTCCCAGGCCTAAAGCCTGCCTGATACTCCCCAATTATACTTTCTGTGTATTTCTGAAGTCTATTATTTATGAGTGAAGTTAATATTTTATAGCCTGTACATAACAATGAGATTCCCCTATAATTTTGGCACTGTAGTTTGTCTCCTTTATTTTTGTATATAGGTACTATTAGATTTTTCTTCCAGTCTGTTGGTATCCTTTCTTCTTCCCATATCTGTGTAATTAACTCATGCATTGCTTTTAATAATGTCTGTCCTCCCCTTTTATACATTTCGGCCGGAATGCCATCTATACCTGGTGATTTATTATTTTTCATCTTCTGAATGGCTATCGCTACATCTAATTGGTCTGGTGGTTCATCTTCCATCTGCAACTGTTTTGGTTCTATTTCGCTTCCTTGTTCTGGTGTTAATTCCATATTTCGTTCTTCTATGGGGGTGTTCAGGAGTTCTTGAAAATATTGTTTCCATCTGTTCCTTATTTCTTCTTCATTTGACACTATTTCATTGTTTCTTCCTCTTATTAAGTTTGTTCGTGGTTTGAATTCCTTATTAATCATTCCCACTTCTCTGTATGCTTTTTTAAATTGTTTGGTTTTGATATTTTCTTCAATTTCTGTTATCTGTTTATCTAAATAAATTCTTTTCTTCCGTCTACATAGCTTATCTGCTGTTTTCTGCAGCTTCTCATATTCTCCTCTTTTTTGTCTTGTTGGCCTTTCTATCCATTTTTTATATGCCCCATTTTTCTCATCTATTGCTTTTTTACATTCTTCATCAAACCATTGTTTATTACCTTTCTTTGGTTCATATCCAACTATCTGTTCTGCTCCTTCCCAAAAAACTTTCTTCATTTTTATCCATTTTCCTTCTATTGTGCTTGATTCCATACTTTCAAGTTCTTCCTTTATATATTGTTGATACTTTTGGATAGTTTCTTTGTTTTGAAATTCTTCTATATTAAGTTTCTTTGGAACTTCAACTCGTTCCGTTTTCTTATTGGAGATTTTACTTCTAAATTTAATCTTGACCAAAAAATGATCACTATCACAGTTTGCTCCTCTGCATGATTTCACATCTAGTATATTTCTCGCATTTCTTTTGTCAATCAAAACGTGGTCTATCTGGTTGTTTGTTAATCCATCTGGTGACTTCCACGTATGCTTATGTATCTCTTTATGCGGATAACATGTGGAGGCTATGACCATATTCTTCCCAGCTGCAAAAAGCACTAATCTCTGTCCGTTATCATTTGACGTTTGGTGTAAGCTATGTCTTCCTATTGTTCCTCTGTATATCTCTTCTCTGTCCACTTTTGCATTTAAGTCACCCATTATTATTTTAATGTCATTCATCGGACATTCATCATATATTTCCTCCAATTCCTGGTAAAACATTTCCTTTTCTACTTCTGTTTTTTCTTCCGTAGGGGCATGCACATTTATAAAGCTTACATTGAAAAACTTTGTTTTTATTCTTAAAGTACATATTCTTTCATTAATGGGCTTGAAGTCCAATATATTCTTTTTGATTTTACTATCTACTATGAAGGCCACGCCAAATTCCATTGTTCCTTTCTCTTTACCACTATAAAACAGTGTATGGGATCTTATGTCCATTATATCTTTCCCCTGCCATCTTGTCTCTTGTAGTGCAGCCACATTAAGTCTATATTGTTGTAACTGGGAAATTAATGTTGCCAGTGTTCCACTTTTGAGAAGTGTCCTAACATTCCACGTACCAAAATTCAGATCCAGTTCCTTAGCCAGTCGTTTCCGTTTATTCAGTCCAATCCGAGGCTCCGCCGTTGGCTTCTCAACCTGATTTGTTTTACGGTGTGGGGTCGTTAGCCCCACGCCCAACCCCCAACCTGGAGGACCAGGTCCCACATTTATATCCCCTAGGACAGGGTGGCCCAGTTATACCCCCAGGCACTGGGTACTCATTTTAGTCGCCTTTTACGACATGCATGAGCTGCAGTGGGGTTATTCTTTACCCCCGGCCACCACACGGGGGGGTTCGTCTTGTACACTTTGTTTTAAATTACTCCAGAAATAGAAATTGCTGGGTTTAAGTTTGGGGGAATAAAAGGACAATCACAAATCTCCACTAATAATTCTGTCTTCAAACACAATTTCAAATCTTCTCATCAAAATACTGGCTGTATGAGCAAAGTCTTGCTGAAAAAGGGCTGCCTCTAAAAAAGGTAGCAAAGTTGTATTTACTTATGTATAAATGTACCACAATTTTTTACCTAAAAAGAAATTGCCCCTCTAGGAAAATATTAATTATGGATTTATTTTGCTATTGTAAACACTATTGAGACTCCACTCACAAAATGTGTGCCTAATTACAAGATCAACTGGTTGAATGACATGTCCACAGTTTTTTTATGTGTTTTAAGCTTCATCCATTTAGTAGTCTTTTCTCAGTGCCATAAGAAATGCCTGCCTGTTGTAAAAGAAGCTTAAATAAATTTTATGGGAAGTCTCCAAAAATGGCGGTCTTTTAATGTTTCTTTGGTAAGAACTGTATG
Source organism: Mantis religiosa (assembly GCA_030765055.1). Lineage (NCBI taxonomy): Eukaryota > Metazoa > Arthropoda > Insecta > Mantodea > Mantidae > Mantis > Mantis religiosa. The sequence continues at coordinate 65,976,807 of CM060955.1, read as the reverse complement.
TTACCTTTTAGGTTTCTTAGCTTAAACACTTCCTGTAGCCTGAAATTTATTGTAAAGTTTATGGATTGTTATACAGCATGGAACCTTTTTACAAAAACAAAATCTTTCAGGAAATTTTTTGCAAATTTTACTCCACTGTACAAGCGACTGAGTTAACACATGCATATCCTAAATAAATACACTGTCTAGTAGAAAGCTTATACTGAGCAATAATATACTTATTTGTGACTAAGTACAGAACAAATCAATGCATAGCTGAACTACACTATATTGCTGTCAACTCAATACTACACTTTCAGAGCAGAGCAAAACTATGTTTGAAGCATGACTTTGTATGTACCAGCAGTGCAAAATCATTCTCTACACATCCAGTGGAAAAACACTGTGTAGGCAGTTCTTAGTTCATTGATTTCCCATTAATAGTGAATATAAACCATTTGTTTTATTACAAAAAGAATTAAAAATGTTGATTTGTACACATTTTTGTTAATTGGTGAAAAAGTAACTTTCCCTGAACCTTTCTCACATAGATCTTATGAACAAGACCAAACAAAGCAAAACCTAATAGAACAGGTGATAAAGCACAAACACTTAAATCATTGCAAGAAAATGTTATGTCATGGAGAACACAGTTTTTTCGCAAATGAGAAATCACATTATTTACTGAAATTCATGTCACAAAATGTGTAGATGTAAAATTTGCATCCATTAATAAAGGGAGGATGCAGCTGTTGGAGTTCTTGCAACTCTTAAACAGTTTGTTGCTATGTATTATGTGTAATTAGATACTTAAAGGTTTATACATTAGTTTATTTGTCGTAAAGGTCCTTTATAGATATTAGAATTTAGTAGCAGTGATGTCCAAATTGAAAATATTTGTAGTCTGTTTTTAACATGCCGTCACTCCCATTTTTATTTTTTGAGGGACAGTTTCAGAAGCTATTGCTTACATTTTCAACCTTTGAAGGTTCGACTATCATCTTTTGTCGTCTGTTGTCTTCACTCTGGTGGCATAACCAGAAAATTCTTTATCAAATTATAAATTGGTGGGATTTCAAAGTTCATTGAATGAAAAAATTCCTTACGTGGAGCTTACGGCATGCTGAAGCGCACAACCTCAAGGCCCGTAGGCAATGGGTTGAAGATCAGAGGTTTCGTGATCATAGAGATTCTGGGATGAGTGATCAGCCCAATGCCAGAAGTTAAAGTACGAGAGAGATGAGGTGATAGGAAAGATGATGGAGCAATCGGTGGAATGCTGGCGGGGGAAACCAGAGGACCTGGAGAAGCTGCCCCAGCACCATGTTGTCCACCACAAATCTCACTTATGGCCGCCTGGGATCAAACCCAGGCTGCCTTGGTGAGAGCCAAGCAGTCTAACCACTCAGCCATAATGCAGCCAATTTTCAAAGTTCATTACTCTGTTTCCATATTAAGTTGTTCTTCCATATTGTCGGTTTCAGTTTATCAACCCTTTTAATAATTTTGGATTTGGGTCAAGGTCATGATTTTCGTTCCAAAAGTGAAATGCCACTGCTGATGTTTTTGGATGGCGTGTGAATCTACTGGATATCATTTTCTTTGGTGCTGGCTTGCTTCCTTAATGTTTCTTTAACTTAGCTTTTTTAATTTTCTTAAATACCACACCTTTGTTGTATCTATTTTCTTTTGCTATGTGAAGTATGGCTTTTTTTCCTTGTAGACTTCTGTTTTATCCATGAGTATGTTGTCCAGTCTGTGTCAGATTGTTTAATATTGCATGTTTATGTGGAATCAGGTTATAGCTATGATTTTTTATGTAATTTTCTTATTGTGTTGGCTTCTTGTACATTTCAAATTTTATTTTTGTGTCATTCCTGGCGATATTTAGGTCCAAGAAAGAGAGCTGTCCGTTGACTTCATTTTTATTGTGAATTTGACAGCTTTTTGCATATGTTTCAAATGAACTAAATAAATTTGCCAAAAAGGGGTCCTCTGGTTTCCCCCACCAGCATTCCACCAATTGCTCCATCATCTTTCCTATCACTCATCTCGCCCTCACACAATCATCCACTTCCAGAGCTTCATCCACTTCATCATGATCCAGATCTTTGGTTCCTCAGGCCCGCCATAAAGGGATAGAGGAACAAGAATCCCCTAACACTGCAATAAACGGTACTACTAGGGATAACATGAACAATGGTTCTCCATAGCTTTATCCTACTGTTGATCTTCAAAGGAAGCATCTAACTCTAAGTTTTTATACTTTAGAGCTGAGGTTATATCTTATTATTAATAGGCTTCAATTTCTTCTGGAGATTTTTGTGTAAGCTAGCTCATTGTTTCCATTTCTGGCATCTTCATCTACCTTCATTTAATTTAATGGGATTTATATTCTTTCATGCAGCTTATCTTAGTGTGCTATATATAGATACAAACTTTGTTATCAATAAGTACTCTTTTATTAAGTTAATTGATGGAAATTAACCATTCCTCCATACTAGCCGTGTATAGGCTAAGGTTTTGAATAGATAGAGTCAAACTGAAAAATTCAGTGCCATGGCCGGGATTTGAACTCTTTGTACACTTTTCTTCCCTCCCCCCCTTTTTAATGTACCTCAAGTATATGACATAGGTCATATCGGACAATAAATGAAATGAGTGAAATGATGTTCAAATGAGCCCAGGGTCTGTAGAGCTTAGAGTTACTTGACATTCATTGTTCAGGATAAGGAAAATCCTGGGAAAAAATCTTATCCAGATAACTCCTCTTACTGAGATTCAAACATGGGACCTGTTCAGTGTGAGGTAAATATGCTACTTCCGCACCACAGAGGTGGGCATGAATAAGTGCCTAAGATTAACATAAGTTTAAGACAACCTATTTAAATACTTAGGTTTTTCTCCTAAATACAAGTCAATAACCAATCTTGCATATCAGGGCTTTCCTTGTTCCCACATGCTAACCTTGGCTAACCTAGTTTGTTGTTCTGTTAGCTCAGCTTCTGAAGTTTTAAGTAAAGTCGCGCTGGTGGAACAGTTGCCTTGGATTTATCTTTGTTAACAGAAACCTCTCAGATAATGCACTGATTATTCTTGTAAGAGTGAGAGGAGTACTGACTGGCCCCTCGGTCGTGTGCTAAGCACCAATGAACGCATCACTTCACAACCAATGGATTTTGCAGAAATCCCAAATGACAGATATATGTTCACTCCACATGGAGTAATCAGTGTAATCTGAGAGGTATCTATTACCAAAGATAAATCCATGGTAACCGTTCGAACAGCTCCACTATACTTGAGTTTGTATATCTTTGCATTGATAGTTGATACCTGATACTCAAACTGATCTACTAATTCTACCCATATTTAATTCTATACTTAATTCTATTCTGATGTTTGTTGCTGTAAAGCATTTACTGGAGAACTTTGTTCTAGTGCTAGACAAATGTGTGCTTATAGCATTTACTTGATTCGTTAAATAAAAAAAAACTCTAATACTAGTCATTTCTGCTTGTGTTGTTCGTTTGGTCCTATTGCTGAGCAGCGCTCTAAGATATTAAACATGTTATACAGAAAACAACCCTCAACAAAGTAACATAAAACATTTTAACTGCACCATCATACTTCAAAACATGCATTTTTTTCTAATTTTTTTTTTTATTTTTCTTTATTTTCTTTTATATATTTTTATCACCATCAAACATATATGTAAAATTTTAAGAGCTATTACTACCATATACCATATTTATTTTGAATATATTGTAGACTTATTCTACACCATGATATTTCTTGTCCAGAAATTGAGCAGATTCAAATTCTGCTATCCTGTTGGGCATCGCTTCTCTATTTTTGAAAGCTTTTCTCAATAATTACATTAGTTGAATCTTGTTGATCTTGAATCTTTATGGTTGTTACTAACAACCATAAAACAAATTGAAGTACTTAGTACATATTAATTCAAATAACACATTTACAATATCATATACATAGTATATATTTATGTTGTCATTTTTTCCTCACATATTTCATATTATTACAATTTAACTGCAAAATCAATCTTTTTCAATACCACTGTGTGGTATTCAGTCAGTGAAAGCTTCACTACTTGTATTTACAACTGCTAGACAGCAGACAAGTGAATTTTAAATTTAATGGCAAATTATATTCATAATAGCTACGTTTATACTTGCATGCTACTAAAGTAACAATGAGCAGCAAGATTTTTTTAGTATACAGAAGTCTACCAGAAACTTAATCATCAGTACTCTATGTTTGAAATTAAATCAGTGTTAACTGATACATGGCAAATTCAGTCTCAAATCTGAAATATATAGCAACAAGCTGTGTACAACATCTGAGAAACTTGAGAAGTCTCAGAACAGAAGAGCTTCCACCAGCATCCACTCCTTCCCATCTCAATCTGCACTCTTCAACAGATTGCAAATATTACAGAGGTGACCAAATAATTAGAGTAAAGCTCTGAAAACTCTCTTTATTTACTTAACATTAACACACGAACTCTCAGTTACATATATATAACACAGAAACTTGAGTCAATACTTTGTATACATTCCTTTGTTGGAAATTAACATTTTTATTCGGTTAGGCATGCCCTCAACCAATGTTTTGCACTTATTTGTAATATACGCATCATGATGCCAGATATTTATAAGTCTCGATAAGTTGGGTTTTATTTGTAATGTGGTCTTTCTTGATTTCCTTCTTCACGATAGACCATAAATTTTCTCGATCGGGTTCATATCAGAACTATTTCCTGGCCGTGGAAGCACTGAAAGATCTAAATCACGTAAATATTGTGTTATTTTCTTGACTTTGTAACACGGTGCACCATAATGCATAAAGATACATGAATAATTTCCGAAACAATCCCTTATCTGGGGTAGAAGTTGAGTTTGAAAAACTCCTAGGTACTGATCTTGCCTAGTGGTACCCTCAACAATGTACAATCTTCCAGTACCATGGACAGACATAACACTCCAGACCATCTTTGTAGGGTGTTTCACAGTTGGTTGCACACACTGAAGTTGAAACTCTTCTTCAGGTGTCCTTCGGACATACTGATTGCTTTCGTCAGTAACACCAAACATGAATTCATCACTAAAGCACACCTGGATAGAGAAATCCATAATAATGGCAGCTATTGGTCAACAATATACTTAATAACTTATCCCAAATAATACCTTTGTATAGTCTATGAGGCTTATCCATAATTGAATCTGGTTATTAAATTATCTTTGTGAGAAAGAGTAACAGTGTAGTAATTTAATTACTTTTTTCCAGTCATCAGAAGACCAATGTTTAAGTCCCTTTGCCCAGTCAAGCCTCTTTCTTGCCATATCTGCTGGGAGTTTTGCTTTTCTTCTGGGTCTTCAAGCCTTCAACCGCCATCAAACAGGGTTCTCCTGATAGTTCTTGCTGACACTTCTAAGCCTCTAGCTACTAAAGTATTCCTCAAGTCTCTACAAGTAGCTTTTCGGTTTCTGCATGCTTCAGCCATAGCTTTTCCTACACTTCTAGGGCTCTACTTCCTTTTTTTACCGCATTTCCCGTTTTGCTGTGCCTGGTATATCTTATTGTTTTCGTCCATTTGTTTAATTCTGCTTACAGATTTTTGTGATATTTTGAGTCTCTGTGCTATTTCATTTTGCGTATACCGTCCTTCTGCAATTAGTGCTCTTGTAATACCAATTTTTCTAAGTGATAAGTCACTTTTCCTCCCCATAACTTCAAATTTCCTTTAACATTTAATTTCACAGGTTCTCAAGTCTTTCACTGCATGCATAAAACTTTAAATGATTTAGTATAATACAGAAGAAGTATATTGACAAAATAAAGCCAAGAGTTCTAAAGATAAGCGTTTGAAATGTGCAATAAACTTGTGTGAGCACTTTTTAAATACACCCAATAAATGTACTCTTATAGCAGCTGACAGTTAACTTAGCAATTATACCAACATATTCTTACAAAACATCCCACAAATCACCATAAAATATTCCTGAATTATTCTAATGTATCATTCAATCATTGTTAAATCCAATGTTATTAATTCGGAGTTAGGTTGAAATATGTTAATCTTTATGACTGAAATTCAGCTTAGTCTAATAATTTGGCCACCTCTGTGCATCAGTTGGCACACCAACACAATGGTATGTGAGCTGGGAAAGAACAATACCAGTGATGGAACTCAGTTCAAGATGCTGGAAAGGAGCTATAAGAGAAGAAGAGCACAGCATCCTCAATCCTTTCCAGGACTAGATACTGAAAAGTAGCACTGCTATACATACAAAGTGTATGCTTTACAAATTGGAACAGTAAAAAATTATTAAAACATGGAGGTGCAAAGAAAAGATCAAGGGGATGGACAAGAGAAAGCAGAAGCTGCATTGAATCCTAATGCAAGTGTAGCTTTCTAACCAATAGTTTCACAGAAGCAATAGTTACATGTTATTCAACATTAAGTTACAGGTCAGAGAAGTCAATACATAATTGGCAAATAACAGTAGTTCAGAAATTAATACAAAACAATAATGAAGGCACAACATAGCACAGCACCATATACAATTGGTTTAAGGCAAATAAACTCACATTAAATATTGACAGAACTAAGGTTCAAGTTTAAGGCATCAGTTTGGAAAATCTTTCTCTGTGAAAGATATATATCCTTCCTAGTTATACAATAAAGAAATGTTATATGTGCACATTATAGTGATTGGAAGTGTTCCTCCAATTGTTCTAGCAATTAATTATAAATCTACTTCAGTAGCAGTATAAATTTGTATACATATGTTTTCCAGGAGAAATAGAAAACATATACACAAAAGCATGATTTAATAAGTTATGATTTTCATAGTTTGGTTTTGTGACTGAGACAAATGATGACTGTCATGTTTATCATCTCTCTCCTGTGTTTGCAACTGTCTACTATTTGTGTACCTTTCTCTCATAGTGCATTCCCACTGGAACTGCATATAGGTACCATATCCTTTAGTTCCATATTTCTGTTACTAATTTAAGTAACAACTGTTTTCACATTTTCAACTGTAGGTTTGATGCAGATTGTAATGTTTTAGTGGTGCCAGTTTCATGATTGGCAGTCGATATCCGCAGTTGGACTTCACAGCTTGCTTCTTAAAGCTGCTGCAGTTCACCATCATCTGCCATCTCCACTGGTCATTAGCAGCCAGGACATTACATCGGGAGGACATAGTCCAGCATGTGATCAACCCTGTGCTGTGTTTGTACATATTATATTGTACCACAGTTGCCCTCATGGGAATGGTGGATGTGACGGGTACATGGACTGAATGCATGCGTAAGTAGAATCACTCAAACACAATAATGAATTACTTTATCTTCTCTATTTGAGTTCAGACAAGTTTAAGACATTTTACATTACTAATTATTGCACGTTGGACATTTTACATAGTCTAACCATAAATATACTGTCACAAACATCCTTTGTAAATAATTGAATGATGGGCTGAGATTCCTTTTAATATATTATAGACACACAGATTGTTCACATTGCACCAATGAGACCTCAAAATGTCCACACCAAATTGGAATCTCTTTGTTCAGTCATCAGCTTCGGAATGGATGGTGTCAGTTGGAAAATCTACCACTGATGCCACCAAATAGTGCTTAAAACTTTCAGACTGACCTTTCTCTCTAGCACTGGCCTGCAACCACTGTTGTGTGATCCTTGCTTTAAGAGCTGGTTTAAAAAGCTCACTGTAAATTCCAGGTCTTATTGTTGTACATTGTGTTGCTCAGTCCTTCACAAAGGGGGTCAATAATACTTTTCACGTACACTGTTGCCACTCGTTTTTATCCCTTTTCACAAAAATGATGCCCTATGGAACCCTGATAGGTCACCTTCGCTAAACCTGACTTGAGGAACGATGTTGACCTCTTTGGATCTTAGAAACTCTCTCTTACTGAGAACTTGTCATATATGCTCTTATCGTTCTGCAAGTTGAAGGTCTTTCAGTATGAAGACTTTCTCATCTGTAAGAGGATACCATCAGCTGCACTGTGGCTGAGTGTTTAGACTGTTTGACTCTCATTAAGGCAGGCTGGGAATCTAATTTGAATCTCTCCAGCTTTGTTTTATATGTCATTACTTTACTCCCTTGTAAATCTCTCATATCACGTACCACTATATGTGCTGCCTGTGGCATCGACACGTGCTTAACCTGCCTGTAAGTTTTCTTCTTTCCCTCCACTGTCTTCAAGACTGCATCTTTCAGCTTTTCATGATCATGCAGTGACACACATTTTCCAGATGTCACAAATCGCATATTTGCCATTTCTTCCAAACCATGTACATTCTTTTCAACCATTTTCCTCAGTATCTCCTGTTTCTCTCTCAAAATGTTTCTGACTGTATTATATCAGCAATCTCTTTATGCTAACTAAATTCTATGTGCCAATATTGAGTCATATGTTGTTTTCCTCCAATTCACAACTCATTTCCTATAATGACAGTAATCTAACACAATTTTTACAAAGTTTTATGCAAATTTCAGCTATTGTTCCTTAAACTTGATCACTCATCCATTTACATTTCCCTTCCAGGATGCCTCTGCTGAATGTGCATGTAAATGGAGCAAAACATGCTTAAGCTTATCTCGCATAAAGCTAGATATAGTTATAATGCCATTGTAGTTATCAGTAATAAATAAAACTACATAAATGAACGTCTGTATAGTTACTGCAAAATTTAGAAAAGGTTCAAACAATAAGCTACTTGAAAGTAGTGAAAACTGTTCCAGAACGCACAGGCTATTGAAATTACTGTATGCATAAAGCATTTCACATTTTTATGACAGCTATTTGGTATGTAAAATGTTTGGAAGATTAAGCAGAATGGTTATCTCAGTTAACTGTATTATGCACTATTGGAGGAATACAGAGCATAAATACATATATTGTGTAAATTGTATTTTTTGCTTGCAGGCCCTTATTGGTTCATGCTTTCAATTGGAGATGTGGCCATTATTCAACTGTTCACTGTAGCTGCCATTTACGTTACTCATAGAACAGAGGGAATCTCTTCCTTAGCTTCAGTAAAGAGTCCACAGAAAAGAGATCTTTGGAGTGTAATCATAGTATATGAATTCTCAGCACTTCTTGCCCTTGCATTTGATGCCGTCATGAGATTTGGTAAGTAAATTTTGAAATTAAGATTTTCAATCAGAAGTACCAGGTGCTTAACATACATGAGGTTATTGTTTTATTGTTTTTCTCGTGATTACTAAATATACATATTTGTATCAATAACCATTGACTTTATTTCAGTGAAACAAAAACAAGCTGTGAACGAAAAAGATGATGAATTATAATTTATTATATATATATATTATAAAATTTATTATATATATTATAAAATATTATTACATTTTTTACATATTAATTGAAAAAAGATCAGTTGCTTTGTTGTATGGGACTAGCCTGTGTTGTTAACATATTTGCCAGAGGGCAGCATTGTGTAAACCCCTCAACATAGATGTCCCCAAGGTATGAGGCTAAATGGTATGAATGACCATGAAAAATTCAGCTGGCCAGATTAGGATTTTGTGAAAAAGGTACAGTAAAACCTTGTTAAGCTGGATCAATTTTAAAAAACAAAATTATGTTGTTTAGCGTAGTAAATGAAGACTTGTTTTACAGACAATAAACTGCTATTCTCAGTATATTACTCGAATTCTCTTGGTAGTTGGTGAATTCATTGCACTTGCCCCACCTGCTTGGGACCAGGTTGAAAGAGAAACTTTGATAAAGTCATGGAAAAAGTTGTGGCCTGGTGTGTGTAACTTGCCAGAAAACAAGATTGATGAAGGGAAAAAAAATGTGGGTGTGGAAGAAAATTTTATAGACGTTTCTCAAAATATTGATGGCTGTTCCGATGTTGATGAATACATTGACAATTGGTTTCAAATCGACAATGATGGAGGCTATAAACCAATTACAGAGGACGGCATTATTACTGAAAATGAAGAGTATTCAATTTCAGACAGCATTGATGAACAAGTTGTGGTTATGACCCACACACAAGCAGTAGCAAACAGAGAAATTGATACCTTATTTCGAGATCAGGATGAAACATTGCCAAATAAAGTTCTAATGTCAAAGTGGATGCGCTGCTCATAAGCGATACACTGAACTGAGACAGCAGAAGCTCATTGCTTTTTTTTAACTACCAACTACTTTGTAGCAATATTGTGTACAGCACAAATACATAGGCTATTACAGTACATACAGTGTGTGTGTTTTTAGGTGAAAGTGTAGGGATAGTCATTTCTAAGCTCCATTAAAAATATTTAGTGATGTTGTGCATGTTCTTTTTTATAATTTTTCCATCATTCTCAGGATAGCCCAGATTTTCGTTAAGTCAGATCGGCCTTGGCCCCAGTTGATCCGGGTAAATGAGGTTCTACTGTAGTTGTATAGTGTTAGATTTAATGTGAGATTAAGTAATTTTAGATTAATAAATACATTATAATTAAAGTGTGGTGTATTTATAATTTAGGTCATTTATAAAGAAATGCTACTAACAACAGTATACTGTTGTGACATCCCAGATTTCAAATGAAGGGATTAGTAACAAAATATTGTGTAAAGAGTACTGTTTGTTGTATGTAATGTCAGTTCCTGTTGTGGTGATGGTTTCTCTATTCTATATTGCTCATATTTGTCTGACGTTAGATGTCTTTTGTTCCAACAAAGATGAAACCCAATTTTCAGTTGTGCTAAACTGCCAAATAATAGTGACATCTAATTTGCTAAATATCATAAAATGATAGTTGGCGTTGAAGTCATTCACTTACACTCCATTATTTAGAAGGGCAGCAAAGAAGGTGGTCTGCGCGCAGTTACTGATTTGTCATTCCTGTTGCTTGAAGAAGCAATAATGGCCTGTTAGCAAGCCAAAATATGTCTCTGAGGAGTTTTTTGAATTGTAGTGAATTTATTTGTACTATCACACAAATTTTCCCATCTTTTGCTAATGATTCTCATACAAATTATTGTTTCAGTTTAACCACACACTCACTTGTTTCAGTTTAATATTCCTTTGAGAGGTCAGAAGACTAATAAATTTTATATAAGTTTGCTACATATCTTATTTAAAAATCAGTACCTATGTTTACAGTTGGTAAATACAGATCAACAATCCTCCATTAAGTTTCAGAACCGACATCTAATGATTTAATGAAGCAAAATAAAAAGTAAATAAACATATACTGTGACTTTGTAGGTTCGTAGAATTAAAAGTCCAAGTTGCAGAAATTCAAAACGTTCTTTATTTTGGTAGAAATACGCTTGATGCACTTCTGATTACAGCAGAATTACGTAATATACACAAATACAATCTTCCAAGGTCGTTGACCACAAACAAAGATCTCACTCAACTTCCATTTCAATTGCCACTCTCTCATTACGACTCTGTTTACAGCTGTCCCCTGGCAAGTCGTGGTTCCATTATATATACCGCGACTCATATTACCAGACATTTCTGGAATATTCTGTAACAAACAAGAAATTGAATGTTCTGCAAGACAATCAAGATGTCACTAGAATTTTCCTTTTTTATATAACTTTATCTGTTTTGACATTCCTTTTATCTCTGTGCTATGTTTAGCTGCTTAGGCAAGCTCTTTATCTCCACCCGGCACTATCTGTCCCTTATCGCTCTACGCTGCACTATTATAAATAATGGTTTTGCAACAATATCAACTGTCTTTTATGATATTAGTGAAAAATATTATTTTACAGCCACACAATTTACCCTACCCATATATTCATTCTACAAATTAATTGTACCAGAAGTGTGTTTTCTACCTCTTGTTTAATCATGATAATTTTTTAAATATTAAAAGTAGAATTATTAACAGTGAAGTATTCTTCATATTTGAGTTTGATTTATGAGTCACTATGTTTACACTCAAACTTCACTTACTTGTTGTATAATTGAAACGTTTTCAAGATCATTCGATCTCATCCTCAGCTGTTTGGCCTGAGTCACCAAACAGCTGAGGATGAGATCGAATGATCTTGAAAACGTTTCAATTATACAACAACAAGTAAGTGAAGTTTGAGTGTAAACATAGTGACTCATAAATCAAACTCAAATATGATAATTTTTTCCAAAATGATTTCATTACACATTTGTTGTCAAATAGAAGCATATAAAACTTAACTCAAATACTACAGAAAATACAATTATTTGTAACAAAACTTCACTTATCTTTTAAGGAAATTGATGAAAATATCAAAGGATTGATTAATGTGTAGTATTTAACGCCCGCTTTTACTACATACGGCACCGCAGGCGGTGACACTGATGATAAATGAGATGAAGATGGAGCACCGGTGGAATGAGATGGCGGGGGAAACTGGAGATCCCGGAGAAAACCCGCCCCAATGCCGTGTTGTCCACCACAAATCTCACTTTGTGGTCGCCTGGTATCGAACCCGGGCTGCCTTGGTGAGAGCCAAGTGGTCTAACCACTGAGCCACGGCGTGGCCTTTAAGGATTGATTGGAGACTAGTTTCATTAACTTTGTATCTTCAGTCAAATGTTTAAAAATAAGCTTGCTATACTCATGCTGGGACATTATCTTTTGAATATTCCTTGCATGCCCTGATGAAGATAAAAAATATGGGCATCATTCAGAAGATTGAAATTGGAATACACAAAATCCAAATGGCTAAAGTTACAAATTGGTTTAACACCATCTGCATATTTTAAATTCTTTAGACTTTACATGAAATAGTCATTGAATTTGTGGGTGGTATAAAATACTTCCTCTACTTACCATAGGTATGTGACGGACAAAGTAATAAACTAAAAAATGTTGTTCAATTAGTACCTTTAGCCTAGATAATCCTCATGCTGAATCCCTCCCCTATCGTGATGATACGCATATATTTGTGAGAGCAAGTGATAAAGCAGACATAAAATCAATCTGCAAAATATCTGACCAAATCGCTGAGTACTTTATTAATAACAACTTATTAATAAATTTTAGTAAGACGTTTGCAATGGATATCCCTAAAAAAGGAAATAAATGTAACTTCTAAACCGGATCATTGAAAAAATGGAAACTACAAAATTTCTTGAAATGTCTTGTCCCGATCTTTAGAAAATAGTTGGGACATCACTTTAGATTGCTGAATATTATTGGGAAGCCCAAATGTGAATGTTGACAAATCAAGAGCTCCAAAGCATTTGAATAATACTGCTGCTTATTTTATTATCACTGCTTTTGAGGTATATTTTTGTATTTGAGTTATCAAATAATGTATTTCTTGATTGCTCTGTGATTGAACTTCTGTAGTTTTACTAAATTTTTTGCAATGTTTGTATTTTTGTATTCATTATAGTGTATCCTGTATGTATTATTCACTTACTGTATTCTTTCTTAATTATTTTATCCTTTTTTCTTTCCATTGGCACATCCCATATCATACTGTGACCAGAGGATGAATAAATGAGAGAGACAGAGAGTAATAGTAAGGCAGGTGACCTTTAGGGTGTTGATTGGTTCAGCAAAGGTAAAAGGTGTTATCTTTTACTTGCATACCTTCCCTGACCCAATCAAGAGCCTAATGGTCACTATTGCTGTCTCTGTGTCTTTTGCCTCCCAGATATTTACATCAGGATTGAAGTAATCTAACATACATTATAACTGACATCTTGGGTTCAGATAGCAGGGTACATCAAACTACACTGCCCATGTTGCCAAATTAGTTTTGCATTATTTTTAAGTCTGTCACAATTTTGTTCGCAGTTGGAACTGAAAAGGAAGGCTGTAGTGGACTCTTCAATCACACTCAAGTGTTCTACTCTGTAATTGTAGCTGTATTCATGATCGGCAAGTTTTTGGTGCCCACTTGGACTATCCTCTGTGTCTTTCAGCCAGTGGAGGGAGACACAAGAAATTCTGAGGTAGCCCTTGCCAGCAGATACAATCTGGTGAGTTGTTTTATAAGTAAAGCAGGCATTGTTTCATTCAGCAAACAGAGTATTGTAAGACACGGTAAACTGTGGAAAATAGTGCAATAATTTTGCAGAACGGTGATGGTGTTTATAATGGTAGCCACTGTATGTTTTAGGCCATGCTAGGGCAAAGATTATCTAAGAATGTTATTTAGTGTTTTATACTGCTTTGGAATGTATGACATTGGATTATTTGATTCTGAATTTATGTTGAATGCCATGAAATTAGGTTTTATCATTAACTGGAGATTTCAAAACCTGTTCATATTTCACAATCATGCAGTGCAGGATTTTAATAATGCTTAACCATGTGACTTGGTAGTCAACATGTTTGGATGCCATATCCAGGGTTCTAGCTTTAATTGCAAGCTCTGTTCTGGGAATTACATAAAAAATGAAGCTAGTAACAGTGAAGCAATAAATACTACATAAATATAATTATTTGTAACAATTTGTGTTCAATATTTCTGAAATGGAAAGTGCTATTGATGTGCATTTTTCACAGCATTATTTGGTATTTAGGGGCTCATAGTTTTAGCCTATAAATAGATATTAATAATACTTGGAAGGTTTATTTTTGGAATAAACTTACACTTTTTTAAATGGAAACAATGCCTAATTACATTAAATCAAAATTATGGTAAATTAGATGCAGGATTCTAGTGCCAATAGTTCATGAGATATCTTATTTTTAAACTTTTACACACCAACAGTTGTGTGTTCCATTCATCCGGCTTAGTCGTGTTGCATGAGGTGTGTTGTGTGTTCCTCAGTTCAGCTCAATTATTTGGCAGGGGCTTGACTCCTAGGGTCGTCAGCCTCACCAGTGAAAATTTGAAAATATTGATGTCCTCGGCTACTCTCGGAGTTATCCTAACATTCATGAATATAGGATCTGTGGCAAGGATCTCTTGATTCAGGGCGTTTTGAGTGGATCAATTAGGGTACTTGGAGAGAAACACAGGTTAATTCTCTTATGACGATCGGTTGTATTTCATTTACTCTCGAAATACATGTTAATTAGACGAATTCTGAATGGAAGGCTTCGCGCTGGCGTGGTTGTACTCCCATGCTATTAACTACCTTTAATTGAACAAAATATCTTTAGTTTACTCGTCCGTTCAGTTTGGCCCACAGTAGCCAAATAACCTTAGTGAATGCGATTTCTGTCCTTGTGCTATCGCACGACGGTTTAGACTGGGTTAATGAACGCGAATTCTGTCCGGGTGCTGTCGCACGACGGTCTAGCTCAACCCTCAGCCGCCAACTGAACTTTAGATATATATTTGTTCCCAGATATGTCATATGACACTTCGCTTCCCCCTTCAGTTCATTATTTTTAATTAGTTGGTCGGTAGAACACATATGGAGTCCCAGTTACGAGAACCTTACTCTAGACCACCTAAGATGTCCCCTTCCTGTCAAAACTATGCTTGAAAATAAACACCGGGTGCGACCCTTAAAATTTATGGTTGCGGCCGGCCTTCATAGGGGAGAAAAATCCTACCGATTCAGAGTCCGCAACAAACTTGACAATGCACACAAGATATTTGTTTCAATACATGTATATATTCCTTTAACATTCAATTAATCTTCTGTATATTCCTTAACAGTTAATTAATCAACTCGAGGAAGAGAATACCGTTTCAGTCGCTAGATACAATGTTATGTTTTGTTTACACATGTTTGCAGTTAATTCGTACATTGTAACTTTCTAGTCAGGATAGTTCAAACAGTAGGTTGTGAATGAAGATGGGATTTACCAGTGCAGAAAAAGTCGACATGCTCATTGTGTACGAAGAGCGTAGAAAGAATGCAGTTCGTTCTTGTATGTTGTATATGGAAAGATATCCCAATAGACATACCATCTTGGCAATTATTCATCAACCTCTTCAACCAGTTATGTGAAAGTGGTAGTGTAACACTAAGAAAATGTAACAGAAACAAACAGGTGACTGGAGATGTAGGAGAAATTAATATTTTGGCTGCTGCTGTAGATCTGCAAATTAGTTCTCACATAATCGCAAGTGGAAGTGGAATGAGTCAGGCAAGTGTACTTTACATTCTCCATTGACATAAGTTCCATCTCTTATCACGTCTCTCTCCATCAAGAGCTGCATGAAAACATTTTGAGAATTGTGTTAACTTTTGGACATTAAGACATGCTCCAGATTCATCATATATTTTGCAGCATTTACTAATGATAGCCAGGTAAACTGTAGAAACATGCATTATTGGTCTGTTGACAATTCTCGTTGGCTTTGTCAGGGGGAACATTAACATCCATGGAGTTTAAGCGTGTGGTGTGGGATAGTGAACCATCAGGTCATAGACCTTTTTTTTTTTTCATAGAAGAAACACTAAACTCGCACAAGTATCTCAACCTCCTAACAGATCATGTTCCACAGATGCTAGAAGACATTCTTCTTCAGACTAGGAGGAACCTGTGGTTCCAGCATGATGACTGTCCACTCCATAGTGCACAGGTCTTCACAGGTTGTTTCCAAATTGATGGATTGGACAAAGGGGGCCTGTATCTTGACCAGCCCGTTCACTAGATTTGACTCTATTAGACTCTTTTCTATGGGGAAAACTGAAAGACACTACAAGAACATACCAACTACACCAGATGATATGAAACAACATATTACTGCTGCTTGCTCTGAAATTTCCGCTGAAATGCTAAAACGTGTGCAGCAGTCTTACCACAGGAGATTGGAAGCTTGTATTGAAACTACAGGTGGTTATTTTAAAGACAAACTTTGAAGATCAAATTCCTCTTTATTTGTCAAGATCCATAGAGGCAGTGCAATCCCTTTTGTTTTGCTTTAGTTTGTGCTACAACAGATAGTATTGTGACTTTGTGAGTTCGTGAAATGAAAAGTCCAATTGCACCACTCAAAAATGTTCTCTATTTCCACCGACTTACAGTTAAACACTTGCCAATTACACAGAATTACGTAATGCACACAATTACGATTCAACAGTTCGTCCATTACAATTCCACTTTGCTCTCGCAATTACGTACAATCCTCCGATGCATGTACAGTCTTCTCGTCCGTACACTAGCACTGCACTCTTACGCTGCTCGCCAAGAACTGACTCTCCTCCAGCCTGACGTGTTGCTTATATAGGGCATACTGGCCAATCTAGAAGGTTCTGGATTAGATGAAATATCCCGTAAGTTCGAGAACTCAGGTGGAGCGAAAAGAGACGGCACAGTGATGTTTTTCCAGCCAACCCTCGTTGCCGCTATAAGACAAATGACTGGGCGTGGCGAACACCTGCCATCTCCTGCTGCTGCCGGTCGGTTCTATAGGGAGTTCCGACGTTCGGGTGACAGTATAAGTGTTGGTGTGTAAAAGTTTCAAAATAAGATATCTCGTGAAGTCCTGGCACTAGAATCCTGTGGAAAACACCATTAACATTCTAATTTACCGTACTTTTGATTTTTTGATGTAATTCGGCATTGTTCCATTTTAGAAAGTGTATGTTTGCTCCAAAAACACATCTTCTGAGTATTACTAAAATCTATTTATAGGCTAAAACTATAAACTCCTAACTACCAAACAATGCTGTAAAAACCGCACATCAATAGCACTTTCCATTTCAGAAATATTGGCGGTGCAAGTTTTAGGTGATTCACCCTGTATATCAGAAATTGACAGTGTTGTTAAAATAAACTTTTAAGTATGTATAATAAATTAACTGAATTAAATAAAATAACCTTCAGGTTGAAATTTGTTTTAGAATATAGTTTTGGTACAATTATTCTCCCTTAAAGCTTTGAATATACAGGAAGTTAAAGGATTCAGTGTGCTCAAGTAATATTCATAAGGATAAGAACATTTTAAAAATCAATGGTATAATGGTAATTTTATTCTGAAATCTTGTTTTTTATTCTTTGCAGCTTTATAAACAAAAAGATAGCAAACTGTAAAAATATTTTTATGAAAAAAAAAACTACTGCTGCATTAAACTTTTGTTTAGTTCAACGTAGATATATACATATAATTAAACTAACCAAAATTTATCTGGTAAATTTTGATTTTAAAACGTAATTGATAAAGCATAATTTCATGGCTAAATTGTATTAAATAGGAATACTGAACTGCATAATTTTCCATTAATTAACAAATTAAAAGTAGAATAAACTAGTAGGCATGTTATAAACTATGCATATGTAATGTATAGTGCTCTTAACAAGAAAGAAAAAAGAAAAAAGTGCTGCTGCACTTATGGAAGGCTATAACTTTGTTCTTTGAATAAATAGCATTATATCACTCGCAAAAGTTAAAGGCATAGGAACACTGACCAATGCGCAAGTGGAGCACTGTTGCCAAGCACAGTGCATGTACTGGCAGAGGTACATGACACATTTTACACGTAGCAGAGGTTGTGCCTATTTTTCCCATAAACAACACATTAAATATTCCTGAAACATTAAAATCTTACCTTGTCACACGTCACAGCAGTGGAACAGCAATCACGATTTCCAATCCAGCAACTCATTTTCCAACTTTGTGGGTCTTTCCCAGAGATCAAAGTACAGGCACGCTCCCTTTTTCTAAGGGTGAACCTGGTTCGCTAAAAATTCGGGACACTGCGTGTACACTACCTACACCACAAGCTTCTACAGTTAAATGCTGGTTTTCTTTTAAAATATATAGTTGTCCTATGTTCCAGATTGGAGAGCTTTCATAAAAACTTGTTCATGTTAAAATGTAATTTTTCTGCCCTGAGAATGAATCACTTAATGTTTGTTGATTAAAAGTCACTTGTCCCACTTCGAGGGACATGTTCTTTCACTCGGATCACAAACACTGAAGAAAAGATATGTATATAATAATAATTTAATGTAATATTAACAATATTTTAGCTCAAGTTCGACACAGACTTAACAATGATGTTCACTTTGTAATACGTTTCCTTATTACAATCCCTCGGTGAGGCGACTTACCTTCCTCGGGATGGAGAGTCGAAGATCTTTTCAGCTTTCTTGTTACTGCAATGATGTAGTCTGGATAATTTGCCAGCAGCTCTGTTGATGAGCAATGAATTCTGTAATCTCAGGCAGTGGTACCGCGCCAGCAACGGAATGGGGGATGGTGGCAACAAAATTATTTTAAAACACTGCTTCACTTTTTTGAGAATTTATTTTCTTCCTGTATTTTTACACAGCCGATGTTTTGAAACAAGATTTATAAACATCTTTCTTGATTTTAAAGACATAGTAAACGCAACAGCGTGCCATTCATCATTTAAGTATGCTCTTTTTCAACGCGTCTGTGTCCGAGACGATAGCCATAACACGTCTGACCGTATCAAGAGAACCTTAAGGAATTAGCTTTCTCACGTGAAAAATCGAATCAAATTAAAATTTTTACTGAGCTCGGATTGGTTTATTCTACCATGTCTTGTTGCTAAGGGACCAATACTTGAATTTGATTGGCTTGACGATAAAGTTTGAATTTCTGGGCAATCTGTTGCGTCACAAACAAAGCCATCTTGATTTAACCTTTTCATCAATTTCAGAGGGCCAGGTTTGCATTACATCTCCATATATGGAAATTTTAATGAATTTCTCAAATTATATGAAAAATCAGCTTCAACTTTAACAAAATAATACACCATACTCTGAAAACAAACTGAACATTAACTCGGTCTGTTTGAAACTGCATGCAGTAGGTGTATTGTTTATTTATGTTTGAGCTGATGAATGGTGTTTTTCAGGCTTATCTGTGTTGAATGAATGGATGTTGGGTAACCATAACCAGTGAAAGATAAAATGTGCATCGCTTGCATTCTACATATTGTAGAGACAGGATTTTTGTATGGTCATGTGATCAAAAAATAAAATTCTTTCTTTCTATAAGATCAGCATCTGTCATTTTCAACTATTTACTTCAGTGTAATTAATGAGATAATCTTCTCAGTTCAGGCGCGCGAGGTGCATGTACCACATCCGCAGCGCTGGTAGGAGGGTCAAGCTTAGGATTCGCTGGAGTCTACAGTACGGCCTGCCTCCATATGCCTTTAACTTTTGCAAAGATTATAATAGATTAATTAAGTATGTACTTACTAAAGTTAACATTTTTCAGGATGGTACAACAGATTCTGTTACATCCTCTATCAGAGGATATCACCAATATCGTCGCATGTTTTTACCCTCTGAGCAGGATGTTGCCAATGCTAATGGTATGCCACGTCTTCCATATGTCTCAGAGTTCACTTCTTTACACTCAGGAGCACTTGGTGATTATACATTTCCAGATATGAACATTGAATCCTCTGCTCCATCTGCTAATGGTCTGCCACAAAAGGTTCCCATTAATAAAACCTTAGGCAATGTGACTTCTACAGGGCTTTCAACCATCAGTGAAGAATCGTGTAATGTGTCAATAGTGGATAGTCCTCTAGAAGGCTCTCTGAAAAGCGAGTATGGTGGGGGAGATACCCCAAGAATGCATTACCACACTCATAACTGTTAAGGGAATCTCATCGTCTGTGATTCAGCGATAAAACAATGTTGACATTCTGGTCTTTGTTGGGTATCATTTTAAGCATACATGTCAACAATTCTAATGGTGCCAAAGTAAATTTTTTGCATCATAATATATGTACAATCTCAGTATCTAAACTTGAGCTGAATGTGTCTGTCCTAAGGTGCCAAAGTTTTCACAAAAGAAATAAAATAGTAGCTTTCTCATGTGTGTTTGGTGAATGAACCAAAGTTTGAAACTGTTCACTTAATAATTGTAAGAGGTTTATTTATCTTAATAGTTTTGAGACTTTTTTAATTGCATCTAATTACTGTCAATTCTCTGTTCTTATTTAGCTTTTCTTCTCTAAGTGTTAAAATTTTTACTGGCCAGTAACAAGCTGTTCAATTTACCATCTCTGATTGTGCTCTGTTATGTGTGTCTGGTAGACGTTTTATAGATGCAATATTATTTGATCTTTAAAATAGAAATTTCCCTGCATTGAACAATAGAGAATCATTACAAGTTATAGATGTTAGGTCTTTATTTTCCCATTCCAAATGGTTTGTTCGATTGATTTATAATATATACTTTAAGCACTAGTTTGCAGATTTCTGAGTAATTTTATCATGATATGAACTTATTCATACTTTTCCAATCAAAATGATTTCCCATACTGTGTTTATATAACCGTCATTGGTGTTTCTGCAGTAAAACAAACTATTCTGGTTTGGATTAGCTAATTTTTACTGGCTGCACATAAAAGATTATCAGAAATCAAATTTTTAAATGTCATGTAAAAGCTCCAAGTTTCAGGAAACTGTTTCAAATCATTTCCCAGCATTATATTAATCACACTTTGAGACACATATGAATATATTACATATTTCTTTTGAAAGTTCACCTTCAGCTCAGGTAAAAATAATAAAAAAGCTGAATTGGTTTATTTTTGTAAACTTTATTTACATCTGTGAGAATAAAGGAAAACACCAAGTTAATAGAACGTAATTTTATAGTCAGCAAATAATAATGACCATAAGGAGAGCAAAGTTCTTATCTTGCAACAGAAATGCAAAATGTACAAAATGAGGGGATGAAGTCTTTGTGTGAGTGAATGCAGAAGTATGAATGAGTGTGTTTTCTTAATTGCTCCTTTGCAAGAAATATCTTAAGTATACCCTCCAGACGTATTGATGAAAATAAGGAACATTGACCAGAATGACAAGGCTGTGTTATCGTTTATTCTACTCACAATATTGTGATGTCCATTTTAAGTCATCGACTAGTGCTCATTTGCCACATAGGTTACGACTTTATTGTTAAAGTTTGACATGAAATGTTTGATAATTACATGTGATCCAGTCTGATTTCAAAATGATTTCAGTGTCAAGGAAGTAATAACAAATATTGAAATGCCTGATGATATTATTTGAACAATTTTCTGGTTTTTGCCTGAGATTGAGTTTATGTATGTATTTGCAGTTTGTATGCATTTAATGGACCATTTCATTTGTATATATATGTATTCTTACTTTTGCTATTCAAAATGCATACAATATGTATACTGTAAATATTTGTGTAAAATTGGCATTTTCAAATTTTTTCCCCTCTATGCAAGGTTTTTAAAGCAAGAGCTACTGCCTTTTTCCTCTTTCCACACTGTAATGGTAGGGACTAAGAATGATTGTTGAAAATAAGTATGTATTGCCAGTATATTTTTTTGTAGTTGTACAGGATGTAAATAGTACATGAACCATAAATTGAAGATGTGGGATATCTATGAGATCAAAAATCCTTTAAGATTATAGGCAACTTACCACACGTATTTACCTAAGATGAGTCGGTACTAGTAACACTAATATCACTTTTTTTTTTACTCACTGTTAACATGTTTCGGGAACATGTGTTCCCATCTTCAGAACATGTCTGACTGACTCATGTTGTTATAAAACTATCCACATATTTTTGCACCAGAATATAGTTACACATTACTCCCCATCAAAAAATGCCACAAAGATTTACAGGTATGAAAAGTTTATTTTAGAATAGTTCTGGAAATGAAGTGTTCCAAAAAAGAATGGTTACAGTTACGTGGTTTCAAAATAACAGTACACCATCTTTGTACTAATGCAGTAATTCTAGTATTATTGAAACTGGTTATAAGCATAATACTGATGATATGAAGTATAATTTTAATTATAAATATGATTTTTCCTGCTTTAGTGCTTCCAAGTTTACATTACATGGTAACCTAACTTAAAATCTTCTAATCACTTAGATTTTTATTGAGCTGTTGTGATACGTTATGAAAAGGAGTTATCCATAGTGTTTTGGAACATATAAGTAGCATGCCTTACAAAAGTCACTTTTACCAATATTGCAATGCTTCTAATTATTATTTTCTGCATCTTAAAAACTAAATCACTATCTTTACTGTTTCTCCAAAACATTATCCATACCTCAAGAGGTACTATCACATCTAAATACTTAGCTGTAACGCATGTTCATTGGTAACAATATATAACAGTTCTTACAGCAGATCACAACTTCCAGAACTGGTCATGGCATGACGTAAAGGAACATGAGTCAGTATCCCATATCATGTACAATGATCAGAGGATGAATAAATACAATATAGCATGTCAAATAACATTCGATCAAAAGTATCTTGCTGCTATATTTATCTACATATAAATATTATGAATGTCCTATCAGTAAGGACTATGATACAATAAAGCACAAAATACATATATTTTTGAGTCAAACGAGTACTCAATGCTCCATATATTGCTAGTGTTTACCTATAATGCATTTCGTTAGGACCTTCCTAACATCCTCAGCTAATGTTGACTTTGAATGTGTGTGTGTATTTAATGCTCAGAATTTGATAATAAAATCATTTTTCTTCTTGCTTCCCAATATTTGGAGACTAGATCTTCTTGATTTTGGAGAGTAATTTTCTGACTTTGAATGTTGATTTAGTGAATTCACCCAAGTTGTGAATGTGACCTTGACAACAGGAATTTTAGCTGATGTGAGAGATTTTTTCACGAAATTGCGACCCTATTCAATTAATAAGAAAACTTCCATCATTTCTTATAAGTGAAGTTTTATCTTACAAATTATTATACTTGTATATGTAGGAAAACTGTTCAATTTCAACACCACCTTTGAAGTGAACCCAAACTTCAAATTCATCAAGATAGCAACAGAGACGTCCTATCACCTCCAAGGAGCTCACCAAATTAACATTCAATAGTCGACATTAGCTGAAGGTCTTAGGAAAGTCCTAATGAAACACATTCTGGGTGAACATTAGTAATATATGGAGCACTGAGTATTAATTTGACTCAAAATTATATTAATGAAAGTATTTCATTTATTCACAAATGGTTATTTGTAGCCTACTGTGTTTTGAAACTGGAATATTCAGAATTGTTACTAAAAAATAACCATTTTTCCTACATCTACTGAAAATGCAAAATTTAACTATTTGCAATATCGTATTATACTACCTAAAGTAGTTTTTTTTCTTCATATGAACAGGACTGACCTTCCTTTTGTTTAAAATAAAAAAAGGACATGGAAATATATGTATTTATGGAAAAACACAAAGACTGAGGCGGTAGATTATATTGTTACATTATCAGGAAGCATGCCACGTTGCATATCTTGCTGTCACATTTATAGTCCTATACAAAAAAAGATGTTTATCGAAAATGTCATATGGATAACAGAAACCCAGTTATGTTTTAAAATACATTTTCAAAATAAACCCACGTCTAAATTACTAAAATATCTAAAGAATGTGAAATAAGCAGTCAGAGAATATAAAAATTGGCTTACCTTTCCCTCTGAAAATAAATGCTGTGATTCATCTTGATTCAAAATGAATGTAGTTTCTTGAGTATTTAAATGAAATATGTATCTCTTTAAGCTGACTTTCTAAAGAAATTGTGGTTAATATGATTAAAAAAAATAGATGTAAATTTCTCAAAGCTGTAGGTGTCATTTGGAATATAACAAAGGATACAGCTAGTGATTCCTCTTTGGAATTTAAAAAAGGAGCATACCTATTAGTTGCATTTCAGTTTAAATTATCTTGAAACTGCTTTAACCAGTACACACAT
This sequence comes from Mantis religiosa, assembly GCA_030765055.1. Taxonomy (NCBI): domain Eukaryota; kingdom Metazoa; phylum Arthropoda; class Insecta; order Mantodea; family Mantidae; genus Mantis; species Mantis religiosa. The sequence continues at coordinate 65,952,190 of CM060955.1, read as the reverse complement.
TCCAATGCGTATTCCAACAAAACGCATTCTAGGTAAACACTAGCAATAACTGGAGCATTGAGTACTAGCTCAACTCAAAATTATATCAGTACACATATCTTTATTTTTAAAAATGATAAAAACTATAAAGCTGACATTTTCTATACTTCCTTAAGATTTGTAATATGCCCTGAAGTGTGGCTATATTTTTGAGTAGAATCAGTTTTAAAATACAAACCACATATCTGAAAATTGTAGATAAAAATTCCAGCTCATTTTAATTTACATATCAGATAAAAACATGACAACTCTGGATAAAGATTATTTAAAACCTTTTCAAAGTTTTGGTCATATTATTTGCACCTTGTATGTACCAAACGAAACCTTTGAGTTTGTTAGTATATGTACTAGAAAATGGGTGCATTACAAACAGAATTTTCATCCTAAAGGAATTTTAAAAGCTAATAAATGTACAGCCATTCCAAGAAATCTGCAACTTCCATCAAGTTATTGTTCAGAATTATATGTTTACTATTAGATAAGAGTGATAATTTATATATTTTTATTGTAGTCTGGACGTGGAATAATAATAATAATAATAATAATATGCATGAGTATTGGCATTTATAATAAAAATTATGTAATATATTGTTTACTGTCTGAAAATAATTTTCTGATTTCATGTTAATAAATAATGCTTCAGTAATGCATATAGCTAAAACTGCGATATGACAACTGGAATGGCTGTATAGCTTCTTGAAAGCACAGAAATTAGTAACAGCTGACACTAAAATTGATAAAACCATTGAAATATATCTGCTGCCTCATTTTACCGTATGCAGGGCTTTTAATGTTTGTAATAATTACCATAATATCTATATTAATTGCATCAGTTTCTGTGCTATTGTCTTTCAGCAATTTTTGCACTCGAGTATATGTACAAGATCAAATCTATTGGTATGAATACAATTTTTACAAACAAGTTTTAAAAAATATGTTTTCTCAGTAAGTTTTATGCACATTTTAAATATTATGTAGATATATAAAATGATATAAATTGTGAACATAAATGTAGTGTAAAGAATTACATTTTGTTGTAATTGGTTTTACATGAATTACTCATATGCAAAATATGTGATGCTTGCTATTAAGAATCCACAGGACTTAAACGTGGTTTCTTTCGGCCATTTAACCGTAAATATGATTAGTAATATTAAAAGACTTCTTGAATCATATTTTATTTAAACTTAAAACTTCACTCATGTCAGCTATTAAAAACAGAAATGTTTTGAATACCGTCCCAATCCCATTCTCAGCTGGTTGGCGACTGACCACTATGGCCATTTAACCGTAAATATAATTTGTAATATTAAAAGACTTCTTGAGTCATATTTTATTTAAACTTAACACTTCACTCATGTCAACTATTAAAAGCAGGAATGTTTTGAGGACCGTCCCAATCCCATTGTCACCTGGTTGGCGACTGACCACTATCTTCACAATTGGCTGTCATATGGACCTCTTATAATTGGCTCCCTCTCTCGGAATATTTTCAGAAGTCTTTTAATATTAAATAAGCTTCACTTTTAACAGTGCTTTTAATCATTACTATTTCTGATTAGCAATATTATTGATTATTTGTGAGGTCTTTTATTGATGGCAGAATTGACAGTTTCAGATAGTGTGAGGAAAACTTGCCTTAGTAAAGTTATTATTGCATAAAAATAATTTGTAAATAAAATTATCTTTTCGGATTTGTATATAAATGTATTTACTTTATATTTTAGAGCACTGAAAATGTTATTGTGCTAGTCATCAAACATATAGCATATTGTTTTTCAAAAACAGTAGGCTTTACATATATATAATTACCAAAACTGCTACTCTTTGTATGTTTAAATGCTTAATTCTAGTGCTCAGTTTAATGTGAGACAATGGCATAAAATATTGAATCTTACAAAATCTTTTTAAAATATATCCATAATGATTAAAGAGACTTAGGTCTATTATAGCAATAGAAGAGCTCTTGTTATAAATGCTTGTCAAGACTAAACATTCTTGGCTTAATGATTTAACTTTTATTAAGAATTATTTTATTAAAAATTCCAGTTTGTGGTGCCAGTTAAGGCTTCTTACCTAAGTTTTGTGAATCTAAGGAAATAAAAAATAAATAGCCTCTTGAATTTTCATCCTTTAAAGAAATGAAAACAAGGGACTATTATACATTAGTAAAATTTGTAGTATTGGATGTCCATTTATTATTGGACTTTGGCAGTTACATTTTTGGTTATAATATTATTAGTAGAGGAAGTTGCATAGAGCTTCACATTAAAAATACTGATCACTAAGATTATGAACAATGCTGCAGAATATCTGATTGTGTTCTGCATTCACAAACATTGTAATTGCATGCCACCACCAGGTTTGCACTTCACCTCAAATTGTGCAAATGCAAATCAGTGTTATTTTTACTCCATAATCAGTTGCTGTACTTGCAGCAATTTTATATTGATATTTATATATTTGTGGTAATTTTATTTCTTGTACTATTTACAAGTAAAATGCCTTCGGCTTGGTAATTTGAAATATAGTTGAGTAAGTTGAATGCAAAGAAGTTGTGTACTAAAATCTGAATTTGTAATATAAGTGCAAAAGAATGAAATAGCAATATCAGACTGGAACACATGTTCTACAAATATCAGTTAAGCAATGATAAGCCAGTTTATTTTCAGAAAAATATCTGGTATGCAATCTAGTGTGATGCGGTAATCATAAGAGCTTTCCATTTATCAAAGGGTGTATTTTATGTATTGTTCATGATTTTATACAATGTTTAATCACTTATATTGATACACTTTTATAAATGATTGGTAATTCATACATACTTAACCTATTCATTCCATATGACAAGCTGTACTTGTGTAAGTTAGCAATGACAGCTATATTGCATGATAACAGCTCACAATTGTGTGCTGGCCAATAAAAGTACATATATTTCCATTTTTAACTAACTTATGGCATTCAAACAATTTTTATTGCTCATTAGAAGACTAATGAACAGGAAAAACTTATGCTGTTGGTATAGTTAGAGCAAATAAGAAGGTTAAAAGCGAACTTCTGCAAATCAGTAGATTTACTGGCATGTAGAACAACTGCAGGATAAAATTCCGGTACACTGGCAAAACTGATATGATCCTTGCAATTAACATTATTAGCAAATTAATAACTCAATAAGAAGGATGTGTTAAGAAGAAACCAAAATGTGTCCTCGAGTATCAGAAATGAATGGAACATGTTAATCTCAATCTCAGGTGACAAATTTCTTTCCTATAAGTAATTGCAACTAAAGGTTGCAGGGAATTACTTTTCTGCCTATTAGGCATGTATATGTTCTATTGTTTCAATGTGTTTCACAAGTTGACTGTCCAGAAAAACAACAAATACACAGACTTCAGATGTCATTTATTTGGTAGGGATAATCCATTATAACTGTAAACTAAAATATACCCCTCTCACTCATAGAGAAAAAAATGGATGTGTTATATGCTACAATCAATTCACGCTGAGAGTATCTGCAGCAGATGTGAAAACGTCCTCCCTCTTTACTCAGGAGCTGTAAAAGCTGTCCCCAATACCCAAACACCAAGAAGGTTTTTGTTAAGATTCCACTTTGAGTGCAGAAATTTAAAGAAGAGCTGCCAACACTAGTCGTATCCCTTCGGCTTCAGAGACTTGGCTTGATGCTTCAAACTGCTTTTGCACAAACTATAGAGGGATTGAGATGTTCAACAACTTTGAAGAAGTGATTCATCTTCAGTCAGAAGTGTACGACAATTGTTTTCATTCACCATGTCGAGAATTTAACCTACATAAGAGCACAGGGAAAAGTAGCTGACAAAGGTACGGAAGCTTAATGTTGTGTGCTTGAAAGACAATTGTTCACATTCTATATGGTAAAGAAACAGAATTCAGTGAAAATGAACCACAACTTTCTACCACAGATTTTCGGTGTTTCAAATATGTCTTCATTATGTCATGTGAAGATGTGAAATAGAAAGAAATTTCTCATAAGTATAAGGTTCTACTTGCTGACAACCAAAGGTCCTTCAAGTTTAATCATCTGAATCTGCATTTTGTTATTGAGTCCAAATCTGCAGAAAGAGTTATGAACTATTTCATCTGTAACTATTAAAAGTAACTACTATATAGTCATAGGACAAAAAAAAAAACATACCTGAAGTTTCCATATCACTCATGTTAACATGAATCACAAATTAAACTTTTGGGAGAACATTTATATGAAGAAATTTGAAACATTTAATGAATTTCAAAATTGCATTGGAAGAAAATGCTTTACTCAGCCTCATTCATTTGCCACCAGATGTCTTGTCCCCAGAGAACCACATCAGCTTGAGCACCAAGTACTAGCCAGTTGACAACTTTTTGATAATGCCTTCAAGTGGAGCTGAAGTGCATTGAAAGAAAATTGAGCTATGTGAAGTAGGGTGTTATTCGACTCATTGTATTATTTTTAATGGCTACATTATTTAACAGTGCTTATTCCAGCACTGGAATTTGCTTTATCAAATTGTCTTGTCACTCATTATATGAAACTTTTTTTTCAAGTTTTAGTTCATATTTTTATTGTTTTGGTAAATTTTACAGCATAAATGCATGCATATTTCAAGAGATTTTTACTAATCAGCTCACATTTGCAATATGTTGATCAAATTCTAAATATGGTGATCATATCTTAGGTAAAGGATGAGGGACAAGGGCGTTGAAAAGTCAGAAGGATTTTGAAATCACAGCGCAACATGAAATGGCTGTGTTACTGATATCTTTATTTACTTCAGGAATTCTTACTATGCAGATCTAATTTTTTTATGAATAAAGTACTAAACTGAATATTTTGTAATAGATCACAAATGATAGTAATTACTGGGCACTTTTTGCAGGCCTTTTAATATTTTTCTATAGTACCATTGTATTCATTGCTAAATATTTGTTTTATAAAACGAAATTTGCAAGATAATAGTTATTTTACTTGTATGAGTAATATTACTAATTCATTTCCAAAGCACATTCTATTATTCCCATAAAAATATATACTGTTTAGATGTCTAAGTGTCTTCATTTTGGTATGTTTTCTGCTTGTGTACTTTTCTTCTTACCACAGACCTCTTTGGTACACTACCTTAATTACATTCACTTTCTGCATCTATTCTTGTCAAATTACTATTAATTACAACGAACCTCAGAACCACAGGAAACCAGAAATGGAAGAAATAAAAGAAGCTACTAATTTGAGTCTGCCAGCTTTAATTTTCTGGCATAAATCTAGATGTGTATAAGGGTGCCAGTATGGAAAACATATATTAAGGTTATAATTATTAAAAGCTTGACTTATAGAATGGAATTATAAATTAAGGAAGGGGAAAACATTCTTAAAATATTTGAACTGTTCCCAAAAGTTTAGGATATATGGTCAGCCTAGCTTTAAAATTTTCTCATTTTTAAGCATGTAATGAATAGCAAATATGATTGGGCCCAATGGCTAATGTGTCATACATTTTAGCAAAACCAAACCAGAATGTTCTTAAGGCTTATTTTAATTTCATTACGTATGTGGAAAGCTCTTGTGATCAGCATGAATGTATGTTGTGATTGTGATAAAACTCATGTAATGCCTCCTGCCAACTCTTTTGAGATGGTAGCAGTGTTACTGCACTCAGCCACAGATGATAGTTTTATTATTAGTAGCTCTGTAAGTAGCATTCAGTTGCATTTTGAGACTTTGGTGTGAGATTACTAAATATAACATTGTATGTATGCGTGAAAAATCTGCATTATGAAAGACTGGATTACAGCCCTCTTTTTCTCGTCTCTTTGGGCTTACTTTGAGAGACTGTAACCTTTTGGAGATGGATGAAAAGTTGTGGTAATTGGGTCACAGGAAACCCAGTTTAAAAAAAAATGTTTTAGATATCCTTCAAAGAGTTATGAAATATTCACATAGAAACCGTAATGTTGCTACAAAAATGAAAATTTTAGACATCTTTACGTATGAAAATTACAGATTTTACTCTTTTTTGTGTTCAGTTTGCTTCCTCATCCAAATGCACTTTTTTTTTCCATTTCACACAATAATTACTTAAAGATCATATGATAAATTGGTGTTTAAATTTATTTTCTATGGAGTTGATTACAATTTTACTCCATTTGCTCCATTTGAAGCAATACTTAAGAGTACCACCTCATATTTTGTCACCCTTATATATTGCACTTAACATTCTTCACAGGGTCAGTTGTTTTAATAATGTTGCAATCCAGGGGTGGAATGGCGACTGGGGTGCATAGCTGGGAATCAGACAGTAGGGCAAGGATGGTTCAAGGGTTAAGGAACAATACCAAAGTCCATTTTGTCTGTAAGCTTTCATTCCAAATCTTAATGCCCATTTACAACAGTTCTTGTATGCGTTAACTTGAGGACATTATGAAATATATATGAGTCTTACCTTTCGGAGACCCGTTCGTACGTGGTAGGAGATGTCAGAGATTCGGCCTGACCCCCTGCAGAAGAATTCAAGTAAGACTAACCTATACCTGCCGAAAACCACAGCTATAAGTATGAACAATTAACTAGAGATAGGGGGGCCAAATCTCTGAACCTGGAATCTTTACAAATTAGATCAGCAAAAATCTTACTAATGTTCGAGAACATGCTATCCACTGTATCTGTCCAATGTTCACAAGACATGCTGGTTGCAAACTCTCCATTGTTATGTTCAATACCCAGAATTGCTGAGTTCCACATTCCATAAATTGACAAGCTAAGGATTTCTCGCCCTTTGTCTTGCTATGAGGTTCAGCAAGAAATGATAATTCAATTTTATAGAGAAACCTCATACTGCTAAAATTCCAATTAAAACTTTAAAATAAATCAAGTTTCCATACCTCACCAAAGCGTACACAACAATATCAATTAAATTGAAATCTGAGAAAAGTTTAATATTTAACAAACTACTTAGTTTGCATGAAAATACTGAGCAGCATGTTAATTGCTATATTTCATGTTGTTTCTCTTCCATTTTAGTTATTTAAAGCTTCCGTTACAAATTGGGCAAAACCTGTAGACTGTTTTAATTATTAAGATGTGAAATTTTGGGGGTTTAAAATGTTTAATATTCACTCACCAAGTTTATTTTACCACAAAACTTGAACAAACAATAAAACATAGTACATATTCAAAAATAAAGTAATTACTCCAAATCAGAACCAGGAGAAATTTGTGGTGCTTATTGGTTAGAAATTAATTGCTCTTTTACACTAGCTGTATGTAGGAAAGGGTTTGAAAAGGTAGTCAGATTGAAAAATTAAATGCCATAGCTGGATTTGAGCTACAAACCTCCTGGTCTCCATCAGGTCTCCACTACCATGGCAACATGCTTGCACAGTATTTAATTCTCCAACTTTTTTTCAGGTAAACCACTGGATCTTATATGCACTAGAACTAGAGCTTTACCAGAAAATGCAAGTCATTCAGAATGACTGGAATGTTGGAATGATGCCATGGTAGCTTGATGGTTAAAGCATAACTGGACGGAGACCAGGAGATCTGTGATTGAAATCTTGGTTATGGCATTGAATTTTTCAGTTCAACTCATCTTTCCAAACCTTGTCCTTCACAGCTATTATGAAAGAACAATTAATTTCCATGTATTGATCTAGTAGTGGTCTAAAGTACTTACAGCATTGTAAGCCGCCATTAAGGTAAATTGTCTCATATGTATATGAGATCTTGCATTGGGAAAAATGCAAGTCCAAGAATTTAATCTCATGCTGTTGATGTGATCGTGGCAATTGCCAGCATTTTAACAAACAGAAAGTTTATTTCTCTATTTATTTTTCCATTCGTCATTTCCAGGAAGTCTCTTCCAGCCGATAGTGCTGACTCGCTCAGTTTCCCAAAACTGTGGTGACTGATAGCACCAAATTTGGACAACTCAAAAAAGAAAACTTGACTGTTACATAGACCAAGCCCAAGTTGTAACCATGAATATGCATTGAAATCATAAGAAATAGGGTAGGCCACATAAAGATTTCACATGGCCCAAATCATAAAAATAGGTCTCCCAAGTTACATTCATATGTGGGCTAAATGAACATTTCACGTTGTCCGACCCCAAAAAAACAGGTTCCCATGCTATATTTAGATATGGGCCACATGAAAATTTCATGTGGCTTGTGTGCAAAGAAATAGGTACCTGAGCTATATCATATGAGCCTCATGAACATTTCATACTGCCCAAGCCTAAAGAAATTGATTCCTGAGCTACACTTAGCTTATTTGGTGGTTCAGGAGTTTACTGAATCCTTTCATTTTGGAATATGTTGTTTTTCTTTGATGTTTAAGCCATTTGCATGCACTATCCTTTTACTGTATAATATGAATATTACAGTAATCTGTTTTTATTTACATTCATGAGATTATACAGTACACTGAGAGAAGTTGATCTTATTAACTTTACAGTGTTGGTTGGCCATTTAGTGCTTTTGTATTTGGATTCCTTTCCCTAGCTCCCCAATTTGTGGATTAGTTCAGTAGTAAATGAAAATCCTATAGTACTCAAAATCTGCACATATTAGCACAGTGATGGTTGTATATGACAAGCTCATATGGTAAGGCAAGCTTATAACTGAAAATTATTTTTCTCCAAAAAGAGAGTTGCATTATAAGGGTATTTTGCTGTAAAGACATTGCTAATAATAATGCAGTTTTTATGAAGAAATGTCACTATTTAGCAATAAATTAATAACAAGGGTGATATTTATAAAATCTGTGTTATACAATCAGCATTATAAATAATTAGCAGAGAACTTGAAAAATACACGTTTTTATTCTGAAGTTTTGTGATAAGTACATCAAGAAAAACTTTTACCACAACTCGTCATTCATTTTCATAATAGGAATCTTAGGGCTCAAGTGGTCAAAGGCTGTAAATATTTCTTCTAAGCCCTGTTTTAAAATTAATTATTTTTAAGGAAATAAGTGCATATACTATAAACTATGTTTTTGGCTGCTTTGTAAAAAACTTTAATTAGTTTTTTTTATGAATTATTGCTCATGATCTAGTTGTTGTGATCTTGCATAAACAAGATATGTGTGTCAGTGTGTTTTAAAAATTAATCATTGTTACATAAATACATAGTCAAGAAAACTGTATCATATTTATGATTTTAAAGTATTTTGAAAAGGGCCAATTCAGCATGTTAAAAAATATTAAACTTAACATCTCTTTTTATATGGAAACCTGACGAGGCACATTCATTTAAAAACAGAATTTTTTAAAAACTGATTTTTCCTGTAACCTTATAGCATTGTGTTAAAGCTTATAAAACCTTCTCAAGCCTGTTATATACAGTAATATAGGTTGTATCAGCTTGGGTGCTTGTCGGCATGCAATAGAGCTCAGTGCTGAAGTAGCTGTGATAGCTGAATGAAGTCTATAATAATGCTGTATGTTCTATTTGCTCATCAAAAAAGCATAATCCAAGATTGATAGGAAATATAAAAATTTGTAGTTAATGTTCATTCAGTGTCTTAAGATTTACAAATCTCAAGTATAGCAAAACAGGTATAGGTATTTTTATAGACCCTTTTAAATTTTTGTTATTAATTAGCTGCTTTAGGGTAACAGCAGTAATTTGATCCTGTATATCTTGATAAGCAGAAACAGTTAACACTATATTTGTCATGTTTCATCCAAGCTGTACCCACTGTATTTTCTGTTCTTCCACACCCCTTCCTACTTATTTGCATTTGGAAGGCTGATGATTTCAGTACTGTCCAGCATTAAATTATTTGATAGTTAAAAAATTGTCAAACAATGAGAATTCAAACTTAGTATCAACAGAATATCATGTGACTGAAACCTTATACTATATTATATTGACTAAAAACGCTTTTGATTTAACGAATTCAAGAGATTTAAAATAAACTGTCTATTTATTGCCTGATGATAATTTGAGGTAAGAATAACTGGCAGAAGAGAGAAATGGTGGTATTAATGCACATGATTTTAGTGCATAGTTTGCCTGATTTCCTGTGGCAACACTTTTTTGGCTGGCATCACAGTTGACTGCCAGTTGCAGTTTATTACTACTGCTGTTACATTTGGGGGGTGGGGCGGGGTAGTCATTATCAAGTCCATGAGTATTGCTGCTTTATATTTATCACCATTTTATATTGTGTCCATATTGCAGTGCAACCATAAAAAGTTAAGTGCCTGTTTTATTCATTTTGAGACTACTTATATGAATGTGTAGAAATTCTTAAGCAGTTGACAGCGTATCAATACAAAGAATTTAAACAAGAACAGTCGAGGGTTACTGACAGAAAGATAAAAGCGTGCTGAGTGTTGTATGCAAGGACAAGTAATCTGAGGTGTTTTGTTACCTGCAAAATCCCTGCTTTAAGACCAGTTGCAGTGCAGTTATTTCCTTTTTTGTGTCTACAATGCTTATAAATTCCTATGCGTGTATATAAATGTCATCAGTTCAAGCAGCCTTGCTTTTAACATCTGAATGCCAGTCATGCAACACTTCTTTACCAGCTTTTTTTTCCTGGCCATTATGTGAAAACACACACCGACAGTTCAGGAGCGTGCATTTATCTCATCATCAGAATGGTGAATGAATAAACTTCTAAATGTTAAACACTAAAATGACATAACCAAATTAACAAAGACAAAGCTGTACCAATACTCAAATCCCACTAATAGAGCCAAAGACTGTTTTGTAGTAATTAATTTCACTGGATTTCCAGTATAATAATCAGGACTTGGATTTTGATTATATCCTTTGTTGCATCAAGGAAATTACTAATATGCATATTCAATGTAATAAAACTGAGAATTGAGTATATAATTTACTGGATAAAAGCATTCTTGACTATGTATCTGTGTATTTGCTAGAATACAATATGTGCCACAAAACATCTAGTGACCAGGAATTTTAACATATATTCAGCATATTTTACCTGAATTTCTGGCAGTAAGGTATACTTGTTATAAATATATTCAAAGAAAGTTAATCTTTTCTCTGCAATATTGCTATAATTCTAAACAGAATCACTTCTTTTAAATTCACAAATAAAAAAAATAATTTTGGAGGTAGAAGTAATTTCCATTTAAGTATAATTGCAATTTTTAAGCATTTTTTAAATAAGCTGAAAAAGTGACTTGATAAACAAGGTAATTTTATTTTAAATAATATGCCTTTTTAAACTTTAGAGCAGAGAAATTTGTATATTCTATTGATGGAATATTAACTGTCTGATATTGATTTTATTGTTTACCAATGTATTTTGTGAAACAAATATATTTATCATCCATGACAACAGAAAAAATTATGGATGAATACATTTTCCCAAACTGAAAAATTCTCAGCATGTGAAAAATTAAAACTCAGTTTTTGAATGCTTCATATAAATATTTATTTACTTTTGATATAAGTATAAATCTTATCTGCCTTCATTGTGCCTTTTTCTATTTTCTTTCAATTATCACTATAGGAAATTAAGAAGTGACATACTTTTACTTGTCTTTTTATTGTATTTATATACTGGATACCTTCCAGTATCATAGCACTGTCCAGACTTGTGGCACATCATCTTAATTGTAATGTGAATGCACATTGTAAAATGATAGTTAACTTAAAATGCACCAAAATTCTTACCTCATTTAGGGAATTGTGGTTTTTAACCTGTAATATGTTGGAAAGTAGTAATACTTCATAATTATACTCTTTGAAGACCTGGTATTATCCTGACCCCACATTATATTAGACTTTACCTATATAAATTGTACTTTCTTCACAAACTTGTGAATTAAATAATAATCATAAATGAAGTTAAGTTTATCTTACTCCATGTCAATCCTGTACAATCTTCCTAATTCCTTGTTCTTTATGTTATTGTGCCATTTTCCAGAAAAGAATATATACTGGAGTTTTCAAACATACAAATATAGTAATAGTTATACTAATTGTCCCTATCCTAAATGCACTGTTCTTTTGGTATTGTAGCTGTAAGGTTGGTGTTCTGTGCTCTAAATCAATATGGTGTAAGAGATGTGTTCCTATATTTCACTCTAAAATGGAATATAACTAAGACCCAAAGTTTTTATGTTCCTTTGCAGAGTATTACTACTAACGCTAATGATTTTGTCTTTTTTATTTTGAGCTACATGCCTATGATGTTTGTATGTTTAAAATAGGTGTTTTGTATTTCTCTGTTCTTTATACATTGAAAATAAGTTTTCTTTTAACTTTTTTCTTATTTAAGTAAATTTGGTTTATAAAATTATTTCACAAAAGTTTGCCTTCAATAACTATCATATGTTTGTACGAGGGGCACTATTTCTATTTTGAACCGTGGCAACCCAGAGTGTTGTAGATGCCATCGGACATTTCCATTGGAAAGTTTGGCATTGTTGACCATAATCTCTTCAGACTTTTGTCAATACAATATCATTTGTTTTGTTTACATTAACTTGAAAATTGTGTCTCAACAAAAACATGGAATTAACTGGTGAAAATGTTCATGCAGTGATTTATTACGACTTTCGATGTGGATTATCAAGATAAGAGTGCATTGATCAACTAACTTCCACATTTGGCAACAAAGCTCCATCCTTTGCCACTCTGAAATGCTGGTATAACTAATTTAATCGTGGCCGCCGTTTGCTCAATTATGAAGTTTGTGAAGGTCGTTCCAAAGTCAGTTGTGTCAGAAAACATTGATGTTGTGTAAAAACTAATGCAAGATCGTCATGCACATATTGTGAGATTGAGGCAACCCTAGGCATTGGTTCCACCAGCATATATACAATATTGCATGATTATTTAACCATGAAAAAGGTTTGCTCTCATTGGATCCCACATAATTTGATGCAATCTCAAAAAAAATGCTCAGGAAATCAATTGCAATCCCTCAAAAGACATATATTAAGATTGTAACAGATGACGAATCATGGATCTATTTGTATGAGCTGGAATGTAAACAGCAGTCGACTGTATGGGCATTTCAAGATGAAGCAAATCTAACAAAAGTTCTTTGCACTCAAAGCACTTCAAAGCAAATGGTCGCCTGCTCTTCCAGCAAAACTGGCCATGTGGCAGCAGTGCCTTTAGACGAATGTAAAACAGTTAACCCAAATGGTACACAACTATTTGTTTGCCAGAAGTCTTTGGTGAAGTAAGGAAAACCAACAAGAACCATAGGATCAATCTTTTTCAAGACAATGTAAGAGTGCACATCTTGTCTTACAACAAGGTATTAGGTTCAAAAAATTGAATTGGTGGGTCATCTACCATTACAGAGTTGATCTGAAAATATGCATTTATATATTTTTTCTTCAAAATATGTATTTTCATGTTAAATAAGATTTCATGCTTGTGCTCATGATCCTTTATTCAGAGTTATTCCCTTTTTGTAGGCTTGTATGTGTTGCAGAAAAAATATTTATTTAGCCAAAATTTCACTCCCTATTGATGACCAAAGGCCCTTCCCTGCCCCATCCCCACCAAAAAAAAACTATGTTTTGTTTTGTCCAATATAGTAGATTTTCTTTTATAAATTAGTTTACTAAAAGACAAAGTACAGCAAGAAACTTTAACTGTTGGACAATTGCCTGACCTTACAGCCATTTTGTGGTTGCATTAAATGTATGAATACGATTATTCAAACTAAATAAGAGAATAAAAATAATATATTATTGACTTTTTTCTTAACATAAATATAAAATAGATGTTTCTCCACAGTGCTACCTACATTCAACATCCATATACGCCAATGAAAATGTATTTTACCCTGTCTTTTAGCACACAGTTGTTAGCACTGCAGAAATGTCTTATTTTCTGATTTAGATATTCATCTTTTTAACTACCTGAGCTACAATCCCAGGATCAGATTTTAAGCAGTTTTGATCAGAAGGATTGGACTGAAAGGGTTAATAATTTATATGTACCTTTTAAAACAGGTGTATGTACTGTAGGATTATCAGGCTGGGATAATCTTTTGTTGAACTCCACTTTTCAGCTGTTTGTTAGTGAAACCTATAAGGAAAATGAAATAGAAAAGACATTGTTTTTCAATAAAGACACTCTATTTTGATTTTCCAAATATTATTTAATCACAGTAATAAATTAAGTGTTACAAAAAGTCATCTTGTCATACAATACTCCTTCACTCTAAAAAAAACCTGTTGCTTTGGAGTTGCTGGTGTAAATCTTCAGTCTTCAGGCTAGATGAGGTCAAGTGTTTCCATTTGATATGCTGCTGTAAACGATTAATAATATTATGTATCTGATAACAGTTAAAGTATGTGGTCATGAAAAATTATCAAAACTTAAGTGATATCTAATTTTTATTTCATTTGAGCATTCTGTATGTCTTTTATTGAAATACCTTTTACATACATTTCTTACACACTTTAAAACTTTAAGTGCATGTCCTCGTATCTTCCTTCATACAGTATAGCACACATTTTAATGTCTAAACAAGTCACTACAAAATACATCAGAGGTCTTTAAGAATAAAACTTTTTCATATTGTTTCTTGGAAGCACATATGTATACATATGTACATTTTAGCGATAAAAGAAAAATGTATAGACTACAACGCTTATTTCTACTATTTACTTCCTTGGTGTTACACTCTTTCTGTTAGTAAAGAGTAATTAAGTAAAGAAACAAAAAAGGTAAAATATTTTCTAATACTTTTTAAGTGTAATATTTCTATATACTGGTTTAAATTTTAATAAACAGTACTGTAAAATGTGCTAGACCATTGATAAGAATTTTGGATATTTCATTGAATTGAATTTATTTATACAACTTGCTATTTACAATATTTTATCTACATCACATACATATTTCTTGGTTTAGTTGTATAAATTTTGGTGCCATTTTCCTTCTTAACCCTGCTAGCTCACTGCTTGGCTCCCAGACCAATTTTGAATATAGTAAAAGCTAATTCTGAAAAAACATCCAAGAAAATATAAAATATGGAAGAAAAAATAGATACGAAATAGTATAAGTTGTCGTATTTCTCGAGATTACCTGTAGTTAGTGGGAGTTGAGAATGATTGCATTATATTTCAAAATTGGAAAAACATACAGTAATGCAGTCATAAATTTAACAGTACCAATACCAGCAACAAATCAAAGCTTCCATTCGTATACTTTTCATTAATGCCTACAAAGGCATGGCAAATGTCATGGCATTAAACAGTGAATTATAGTTTCAAACCTCATTTTATTATATCTAAAAGTATCAAAATAGCAACTCTATAGGGATTTGGAGTAAAGTTAATCTACCATGGAACCCGGGCAGTTTAAATCTTTTATTGAATGATTAGACAAATGTGCTAATTTCTTTTAGTATTTTAATTTCATATAATCCAAAATAGTGGTTGATTAATCTCGTTCACATGAATCACTTTCACGTATTGTTGTGGGCTTTATGTACATGAAAGTATGAAACAAGCCCAAGGGATTACATTTTTCTCAGAAGCAAAGAACAATTCCGGAAAAGGCTTCCGAGGAGTAATTCCTATTATTTGAACTTGGTCCATACACTCCATCATTGCCCACCTCAGTAGCGTAGATGGTAGCGTGTCTGCCTCACATTCAAGAGGTCCTGAGTTCGAATCTCGGTCAGGGTGAGTTACCTGGATAAGGTTTTTTTCCGGGGTTTTCCCTTATCCTGAAAGACGAATGTCGGGTAACTCTAACCTCCATGGATGCATTGAGCATCATTTCACCCATTTCATTCATCGTCCGATATGACTAAATGTTGGAGGACATAAATTACAACAAAAAAAAAAAAAAAAAAAAACAATCCATCGTTGTAGTAGTAAATATCTTGGATATCCAGTTTTTGCCTCGTCATATTTGGTAAAATCAACGTTTCGACCATCCTGTCGTGGCTGTCTTAAGGGCAAACTGTGCTGCTTTCTGCAGCTTGTCAGCTTTATATATGGATAGGTAGTGGGTGAGCTCTGATTGGCCAGGTTTTCTCTGCATTGTGGCAGGTAAAAGTGAGCTCTGATAGGCGGAATGTTCTCTGCAACTGAAATGCAGAGTCACCCAATGTGGCAAAGTAATGTATGACAACTACTCTTTCATTTTTGTGTTTCATATGGCCATCCCTCAAAGTTTATTAATATACATCCCACCATTGCTGTTGAAGTTCTGTGAAAAATAGGAAATTTCTAAGGCCTCTTTGATCTTCCTGGTTCACCATCTGTTTTCCCTAAATATTACCTTAGTCTGGTCAAATAGTATTTCCTGAGCATGTAGGACCACACTAATTTTTCTATATCATTTGTTTGCAAGAATGTATGTGCTCCTGTAATCATTCCTTCACACTATGTCCTATTCCACCCATATATGTTTTGCCACCGATGCATGGTATTTCATAAACACCCGGTGTGTTAAGTGATGGTACTTTATATTAACTAGTAAATCGGAGAGATTAGTCGGTATCTTATATGCCAGCTTGATATTCACATGTTTTAATAATTTTCCTATTCTGTCTCTAATTTCTTCTACATATGGAAGTACTGCCGATTTTTGTTTGTTTTAACTTGATCTTCCCATCAGAACAGATAATTACAATAATACAGTTATTACCATTTTAACAATTCTAAAAATGTATAAAACTTCAATTTTGGATTTCAAATTCATGAAAGCTATATATAGGTATTTTTCTAGTTGTCTTTTTAACCTCCTCAACAATTTGATAGTCAAACTTAAAACTCAATAGTTAAGTTATGAAATAAATCAATGTTTTGCACTCATATTGGTTCACATATTGACAAGACATGTTTAAAGGAGCAACTTTTCCCCATATTCAGCTGCTGGTTGACTGATTCCACAATCTTCTATTTCCCTGGATAATTATAGCATCATATAATGACAGATTGGTAAATTAATAGAATAAAGTATCACCTCCTGTAATTTCAAAGTTCTTAATTTTATGTAGATAGAGTCAAACTGAAAAATCCAATGCCATGGCCGGGATTTGAACCACAGATCTCCTGGTTTCCATCCATTTGCTCTTACCCATTGAGCTACCATGGCCAACGTGCCATCCTGACATTAAATTTTCCAGTTGACTCATATATTTTCCTGGTCAACCACTAGGGGCTCTCATATTCGAGATACGGCTAATGTAAAGAAATGATTAATTTCCTTTTATTAACTTGAATTTCTTAAATTCATGTTTGAAACTTTTACATGCTTTTATATAAGCTCAGTTCTATGGAAGCATGTTTACTAATTTAATCAGCTTTTATTTTTGTTTTATATTGTAATTTACTTCCCAGAAGTGAATAGATGTGATTGATTTATCTGCTGTTCCAATGATTGTAAAACAAAATTTATGCTTTTTTATTACAAAGCAATTCATTTACTATCCATACAACACTATGTTTATAGAATTCTCTCAAATAATATATAAATCTCATTAAGCCTAAAAACTATGTATTCATTGTATAAATTTGAAAGCTTAAAAACAAAACTTTCTCCTTATATAAACGGAACCACAAGAATTTGAATCAAAATCTAATTAATATGATAATCATGTAAGCCATTGTTATATTAACAACACATATAATTACATTGGCAGAAAAAAACAAGTTAACATTGCTGAGAAGTTATGCTCAATGAAACATAAAGTAAGTAGCGTCAGTTTTTAAAAAAATAATAGAACATTACCTTTCAAATATTTCATTATCATTCATCACCTTATACTTTATACTACCTCTCCAAATAGTCACTGCTGTTTATTTAGGCATTTGCAATAGGAAACTAGTTTTGGTGTACCTTTGTCAAAGAATGATGCCCCCTGTGATGAAAACCAAGTCTGCACTTCTTGTCATCATTGAAATATTTTTCACCAACAAATTTCTTCAGATAAAGAAACAGATGAAAATTACTTGGTGCCAAATTTGGACTTTAGGAAGGGAGTTGAAATTGTTCCCACTAAATGATGGTTCAGATTTTGAGTTTACTTTGCTCTGTGTAGCTCACTCATTTTTGTTTTTGTATAAACCTTTGGCTTCACAGGTTCATTCATTCATTTTGAATATTTTAAAATGCTCTAACAATAGAA
This sequence comes from Mantis religiosa, assembly GCA_030765055.1. Taxonomy (NCBI): domain Eukaryota; kingdom Metazoa; phylum Arthropoda; class Insecta; order Mantodea; family Mantidae; genus Mantis; species Mantis religiosa. The sequence continues at coordinate 65,934,030 of CM060955.1, read as the reverse complement.
AAACACTAAGTAATAATCCCTCAGAGTTGTGTATGGCTTCCTAATGAATGAAGGAAGTGATTGCACAAGCTACAAGTCATGACTGCTGTAACAGAATATTTATATTGACAATGCCTATAATTCTGTATGAATTCCTGTGGCTAATAAACATTGTATTGTATTGTAAATGGTGCTTACTTTAAAAACAAGCCTCATAGTGGATACTGAAAGGTTATAATATTGGTCATTGCTTTGTCACGGTCAACAGATGGCAGTCCACAGATGTGTCTGTATGAGCTCTTGTATTGACTCTTCAATAGTGACTCTTGTATTGATTCTTCACAGTGGTCACTGTGGTACCAAAATATTCAATGGTGGTGTCAAATGAAATGAAATGTGTAGTGTTTAACGCCCGCTTTTACTACATATGGCACCGAAGGCGATGACACTGATGATATATGAGATGAAGATGGAGCACCGGTGGAATGAGATGGCGGGGGAAACCAGAGATCCCGGAGAAAACCAGCCCCAGCGCCGTGTTGTCCACCAAAAATCTCACTTTGCAGTCGCCTGGGATCGAACCTGGGCCACCTTGGTGAGAGCCAAGTGGTCTAACCACTGAGCCATGGCGCAGCCATGTGGTGTCAAAGGACACCAAGGTATAGCCATGTCATGATGATGGGAACATTCTTCTGCTGAATAGCTAACAGCTGCAGCCTTTGAATAGGATGGAGTAGTTAGCCTGCATGAAGCTGGATGGATTTATTGACAAACTATTATGCATATGCACAGAGTATCAGTGGTGTTTATATTTTCATTAATAGTTTGTGAAACTTTCCCACACTCATAGACCAGTTCTCCATGGGAAAGCAATCCAGACATTTTAGCGCTAGAAATATCATGGATTTTTTTAAGCCTTCTCTTTGCAGTAGTACTCAAATTATATGTGATTCTGGCTAGGGAACCTTGTACACCTCAACACCACCATGATGTCTTCTGGTGGCAGTTGAACAATAGAATGGTAATCTGTTGCCTTCAGCAATAAGAGGAGGTTGTACCTGTATGCAAGTGATGTTCATGTATGCAAACAGTGTAGATCAGGTGAGCACAATTTTATATTTGCCCATAACACAAAGGTCTAATAAGAGGTCCCGAGTTCGAATCTCGGTCAAGATGAGTTACCTGGATAAGGTTTTTCCTGGGTTTTCCCTTATCCTGGAAGATGAATGTCGGGTAACTCTAAGCTCCATGGACCCCAGGCTCATATGAACATCATTTCACCCATTCCATTCATTGTCCGATATGACTTAATGTTGGAGGACGTAAATTATAAACAAAAAAAAACAAAAACAAAGGTCCAACTACAATGTAGGGTGCTATCAGTTAAAACTCGCTTGCACTCACTTGTTTGTGCAGATATGTGAAAGAAATGCTAGCTATCAAAATTTTACTGTATAGGAACACCACAGTGAAGCGAAATATATATTAAATTATAGATGAGTCATATGTGTAAAAAATACAACTCATCTATAATTTAATAAATGCTACATTCAGCAGTTTGTTAATTCTGTGTTACTACTATTTCTTCAACAGTAAGTCAACATGCTGTTTCACCAGGGTAATAATATACGTTTCCAAATGGCTGCTACAATATAACGTCCTCTCCAATGTGTACAACAGTCATCCCAATCAGCACAGTTCCATGATCGGATATAATCGAGAAGGAACTGATTGGATTTCCATGGTTGGCCACTACCATTGTCCAATTGCGACAAGGATGCAGGATTCTTGGGTCAGTTTATTTCAGGATGTTATTTGCCACTTGTACATTCATCTGCCTGGATGAATACATGCCTGAATTGCTGTTCAAGGGGGATCATATTTTTGTGATTATTAAGATATTCTATTGATATGAATGCTTAAACTTAAACTTAAACTTTTATGATACTATGATGATGTGTTGGTCATAGTTCATTGGTTGGTCATAGAAAATTAAACCTTTCATTTAATTCTTCATTAAATTTAAACAATCCTTTTGTTTATCGAGATTTAACTGTATTGGAACACCACAGTGAAGCGAAAAATTATTAATTTTTAGATGAGTCGTATTTATTACACATCTGCTTCACTTTCGTACCTATTTTGAGGACATGTTTCGCAAATCATCGTTTGCATCTTCGGCTCTTATGCGACTAAAGCTTGATCCAGCGGTGTGGATAATTCTGATGGCAGCAGCAACCCCAGAATTACCCACACCGCTGGATCAAGCTTTAGTCGCATAAGAGCCGAAGATGCAAACGATGATTTGCGAAACATGTCCTCAAAATAGGTACAAAAGTGAAGCAGATGTGTAATAAATATGACTCATCTAAAAATTAATAATCCTTTTGTTGTTGTACTTTTTTTTCTGCCAATATACTTAGATGTTTCATTTCAATAATTTAATTGAAAATTGTGAAAATTAAAACTGTATTGATAAAACTGTTAATGAAGGAGATAATTTTATACCTACCTTTATTTTTATTTGAAGGTGTCAAGTGTAAGAGTGTAATCCTCAAAAAATGCATTACTGCCCTCTGTTGTTGTTTGATTCCTGGATGTGGAGACAACAGAAGAAGTTGTACTTGGAGATTCGGGTGACTCAGACTATGCAAAATAAAGTTGAAAAGTTATGCATTAAGTCAAAGAATAAAGTAGCATGCTTCATTTATTCAGTAAGCAAAATTTCAGTCCTTATGATGAAATTGTTCATTCTAGACCAGTTAGTTGCATTTTATGACTTTCCAGTCTGCAATGCTTAAGTAACTGAGAGAGACAACATCCAGAGAAGTTTGAAGTCAGGATACATGATGAATCTAGATTAATGAATGCTGTTGCCTCACAGCATAGGATATTTGAACTGAGTTTGCAGGTCAGACTTTCTCAAGACCGGATACAGAACATCTCTGTTGTTGGTCATGATGAGATTTTTATAATTTGTGAATAATGAGAAACAACTGCACCACCAGCCTGGTATGTTATAAGCTGATGTACTTACAGATAAGCATAAAATAAAGAGTCCAAGATATGAGCAGGAACATTACCTGAGTTTTCATTGGTCCCAAAAGCCAGACTGAGCACTATACACCACTTAGGCTCTCCCCCTGAGATACCTCTCCTGCATAGTACCCAGTATTTGCTTGGTCATTACAATATTCATTAAAAATAAATTCTTCAGAATAGTAAGCAGATATAGAACTTGTGGTTATGAAATTTCACTGGAAATACTTTTGTTGATGTCACTTGAATCACTATCTCCCACTCAGAACAAACATTTTATTTCTGTTTAGAGATAAATGTCTGTGACTTTTTTCATCCATTGTTGCACACATACATCCTTTAGAATTTTTTTATAAATTTGCTTCTAATGAAAGTATTCTTCAAATACTAACAGAGTAAACAAAGTTTGAAGCAGTTCTGTTAATCAAATAACTTTTTGAGGCTTTGTAACAGTGAATGCAAGCTCACATAAATATTATGTGTCAATTATGGGACACATTTGCTTCAGCTACTTCGTGTAATTTAGCTTGTTATTTCATTCATTTTTGCATAAAAGGTTTCAGAACATATATCTAGTTCTGCAGAATAAACAAAGGATGAAGAATCTGTTGAGAGCACCCCCAAAAACTGGATGCCTAAAATCTCAAAACCTGGAATCTACAGGATTCACTGCCAAGGGTGCAATGCAGTATACATTGGTAAAACCAAACATAATGTAAACGTCCATCATTGAGGACATAACATATAAGTAGACAGAAAAATCAACCATTGCAGCAGCACACTATTGGGAAACCCACCATGAAATAAATACAAAAACTAATATTAAAAGAATTAATCCACCCAAAAGGACTTGGAAGAAGATTGGAAGATATATGGAAGAAGATTCTCATCCAAAAACATAAGTATATTTGTGAAAGACTGAGTCAAATATTTTTGGAGATCACAATAATGACATTATGTTCTATAAGAAATTGTGACAAACTACAAAATATATGAAGAGCACACAAATTAAGTCATTAGTGAATTATACATGCTATCATTCCATATCAAATTTCTTATTCCAACCCAGTATCATCATCATTATCATTATTGTTGTTAGGTTGGTGGCAATGGTGGTGGCAGTGGTATAGTTTTCAACTGGTTTGATTCTTGGATTCAAATGAATCCAATAATTTGTTTGTTAAATTTTTATTTCATATCATATGTTTACAATTTTTCGTTTAACTAAATGTTGGTACTGAACTTAATACAAAATATTTTTGTATTACCAAGCTTCAGTTCTTTCTAAGTATCCCCTAACTGGAGCATTGCTCATGTTTTAAATTACTTTCAAATATTCCAGAGTCCTGATATGTTATAATTAAATGATGCTTTGAAAAAATTGTTTACTATCTGCATAAGATATTGACAAAAAAATTCTAACATTTCACTGCTAAAATTTATTTGCAAAAAGAAAACACTACTCAATCTGCTTCTGGTCCTAAAATATTTCATAGAAATATAAAACAAAGAAAACATTTACAAAACTAATATTGTAGCTTTATGTTTAATGTTGAATGCTTTACTTTATTGTAGGTTATATAGTAGTACTTATATAGTTGCTATTTTATTCCATGTTGCGGAATCCTATACAGAATTCAATGAATTTTGTGATGTTAATCCTCATCAAGAAAATTAAATCTCCACATTGTAACAACATGATTAAAACATACATACTCAGACTTTCTCAACAATTTTTATTAATCTCCTTCAACAGTATAAAGCTATTTCTATTCCGTAAATATTAAAAAACACCAAAAGATAAAATAAATGTCCATAAATATTAGCCCTTGGATATAAGCAAAAATATGTTTTATGCATGATTGGAGGAATTTAGTTAACAGTGACATCAAAATTACTTCAAAAAACTATTTGTAGTCGGTTTTTTGACACTTTGTCACTTACATTTTTATATTATTGAGGGTCTAGTTTTGAGAGCTGTCGCTTCCATGTTAGCCAGAAGTTGAAAATGGAAGTGATGGCCCCTGTAACTAGTCCCTCAATAATATAAAAATGTAAGTGACAAAGTGTCAAAAAACCGACTGCAAATTGTTTTTTCAATTAAGAATACATATGTCAAATATGCAGCAAATGATAGTGATAGCACTGTGGAACTGCTTACCCTTGGAGTAGTAGTGACTGCAGGTGTTGGAACAATGTAACTTTTCATGTTGTCATGCATGATTTGTAGAAGAGCATGCTTGGGCCCACACTGTCCATTAAAATCATCCAAATCAATGGCCCACATCATCGTACCAGCATATCCTTTTGATTTCACAAAGTCCATTTTAATCTGCACACTTTTCGGATTCTCATAGCCTACCCATTGTTTTCCTATATGAAATTGGAGAACATCATTATAAGAACAAGGTTGGAAAGAATATTCATTTTGAAACAGGATTTTATTTTCTAGTGCAGATCAATCAATGTTGTAAGTCATAGTTCACTAATGATGTGTTTTTTTCAGGTGAGCAAATAAATAAGCAAATTAAAGTGATCACATGTGAATGGTGACTCCTTAAGAAGCTCATCTCTCTTTTAGCAATTGTTTTAGATGTATAATAACATTTAAATTTATAATTAGTAGAAAAATACCTTTGGTTCTAACAAACTTTGTATCGAGAACTGACTCTTTAAGTGAAAGGTAAGATAAATGCTATGCTAAGTGCTATGCAATACCTTGACCATGTGTCTTTTTTGTAACTGTGCCCCACAAATGGGTATCCCATTTCTTCCATAGGAGAAAAGGATGAGGTTAGAGGAGACAGATGGTCACTGATCCAGGATTCCCAATAGAACAGAGTACAAGATTCCTAACAGTTCCAGATTCAAGTTTCTGAGTGGTGTCTAGTACAACTAGCGCCCTTCTTTGCTGAAGGTGGGCATATCTGCATATCCCCCCAGGAGGGAGGCTCAGAAGCCAAAGACTACATCATCAGGGGATGGAGGTTTACTGATAGCATCCTTTTTCTGTGCAACGCCCAAGATACCTACTGATATACCTATTGATGTGGGTCAACTCTAAAAGAACCAAACTAGTGAAGGTGAAATGAAGAGAGAGGAAATTCAAGATATCACAATAGTAAGATAGAGAAATGCAAAAATGAAGATGAAGATCAGATCGGAACACATGGATATGGAACCAGGCATGAAAGGGAAGAGAGGCTACTTCAATTTGCACAATAAAACAGGCTTAAAATAGTAAACACGTCCTTCAGGAAACCAACTCACATGCAGTGGACATGGAGATCACCTGATGGAAACACAAAAAATGAAATCAACTACAAAATGAATTAAATCCTTATAATATTCGTTTACTTGAAGTTGATAATCGAACAACCTTACCAATAAATACTTTAACACGAATTCTTATTACATCTGAAGATGTAATTCACTCATGAACTATTCCTAGAATAGTACCTAAGCAGTACCTACAAGGAGTGAAAGTTGTAAAAGTAATACAGGACTTGAAATTTAGCACAGATCATAGAATGCTGCAGCAAAACCAGAAATAGGGAGGAGAATAAAATACAGAGATCAACAGAAACCAAAATCAAGCACCCCAGACACAATCAAGGTAAACTCCTTGCTACAGGAACAGATAAAACATGAGAAATTTAATCCAAAACTAACAGCACAAGAACAATACAACTAGAAAAAATAATACAAAAGGTCAGTAGTGAAACCATGAAGAACAAAGAAGGAAGAGAAAACTATGACAAACTCAGTTAAAGTACAATCAAACTCATTGAAAGAAGAGCAAACCTGCAGCAGAATAGAGATGAATCAGAACAAAACAAGAAAATATACAGGACTATACAAAATTACCAAAAAGGAGATCAGAAAAGACATCAGAATATACCACTCAGCTCAAACAAAACAAGTCCTTGAATCATCATGATCAGTTAGAAGAGCAAGAAGGGAGAAGTTCAGAGAAAAACATTGGATCCTAGGGACAAAAGATGCCAAAGTAATGAGCATAACTGTAAGAAAAGACACAAATAAGACACTTACCGATTTCTATAATTGCTTTACAGAATTCCTTGAAAGATCTGAAAACAACTCAGGAGCCACAATCTGCAAAGCTCCGCATAACAAGAGACCAAAACGTCTCACAAAATTAAAAAGTGAAGTTGAAGACCTGATTGGCAAAATGAAAAATGGGAAAACCCCAGAAAAGATGGAATTTGTAAAGAACTCATTAAACTAGGGGTGGGGCAATTAACACCTATAATTACAATTATGTTCAGGAGAATCTTGACAAAAGAGGAAATCCCACAAAAATGGAAGGTCAGCACAATCATCCTCCTACATAAGAAGGGTGCAAGAAGCAACATAAGCAACTACAGGCCAGTAAGTCTGGTGTCAAACCTATACAAATTATTCACAAAGATTAATAACAAGGATAACAAGAACAAGCAGGATTCTGCACAGATTCAACACAATGGATCATCTATAAACAAATCAGCTGTTAGAAAACTCTGAGGAATTCAACCTACCATTCTATACAGCATTTGTAGACTACAACAAGGCCTTCAACTATGTGGAACATACAAGTATAATACAGCCCCTGTATTCACAAGAAGTAGAAGACAATTATATACGGATATTTTAGAACATCTACAAGCAAAGTTTCACAAAAATGAAATTTGAGAAAGATGAGAAGCTGTTTTGCCTAGAACAAGGGGTCAGACAGGGAAACCCAATCTCACCAAACTGTTTACAAGTGTCTTGGAAAACATATTCAGGACAATGAAGAGGAACAAACAACAAGGGATAAACATACATGGTAGCCACCTAACAAATGAAGATGTGATCTTGTCTGCAAAAACTTTGAAAGAACTGCAGACTATGCTCCAGCAACTCTGCACACAGTGCAAAGAGGCAGGCTTACAAATGAATAAAACCAAAACACAACTTATGATAAGAGACTCTCATTACAGTGGATGGAACAATGCAAACATATGTAGCAGAAGATGTATATTTAGGACAGCTAATCACCATTAAGGACAGGACAACGAGAGAATTAAAGAGAACAGCCCAGGCATGGAGATCTTTCTGGTCCCTCCAGTTTATACTAGAAGACAGAATGGTAAGTAGACGACTCAAGCTGGAAGTACTGGAAACTTGCATCTACGCAACCCTATTATATAGAAGACAGATGTGATCTGCCACAAGGAGGCAGATGAAAACACTACATTTATGCCAGAGGAAAACGGAGCCCAAGATACTGGGAATAAAATGGAGCCCAAGATAGTCTCCAATGCTACACTGTCACAAATAATATTAACAACAGACATAGCACTAATAGTTAAGAAACTGAAATGGAAATGGGAAGATCACATCACGAAGTTGAAGGACTACAGATGGACCTACAAGATCATGGTTTGGCACCTGCGCACAGAAAAACGCCAAAGAAAAAGACCACACTAGAGATGGGCAGACTTCTACACAGCACAAGCAGAACAGCAATGATCTACAACAGCTTGAGACAGAAGGAAGTGAAGAACCATGGGCGACAAAATACAAGTGCAAGCGTAGGAGTAGGTGAGTGCGAACAGAAACAAGAGAAAATGACAAAAACTGACACAAGCCGAACATGCAATGGCTCATCACTTATCACCACACCTCTCACTTGTATCAGAGTTTAATATGCACTAAAATCTCTGAAATGTACTTTAGAATCAAATGCTGTAATGCATATTTTTTATTATTTTTAAAAATTTGGATTTGCTTATTCCTATTAATATCCATAGTGCTAAATATATCATGCTATAAATTAAATTATACCTATTTTACAATGACACTACACCAGAAGTACAGCTGAAGGTGAAAGAGACTACAACAATTTTTCTGCTGCATTTACAGATAAACTGAAACACTTCTTGTCTCGAAAAAGGAAATAAAATAAATGTTATTCATTCCCTTCGAAGAGAACAACTTTGAAAATAGGCTATAGTCGTTCAAAACTGGGGTTTTATTTGAGTTGCATGAGTCGCTACTGAGATGCTCCTCAGAAACTGAAACTGTTTTGACCCAGAATTATATTTAGGGCCATTTTCGTTGTTTAAGCTTTGAGCTATTGGCCTTGTGCTCTGCACCTGAAGTCATATATCTGAATTCAAGCCTATCACCAGCTTTTAGGTACATTACCAATCTACCCTACTATCATATTCTCTTCATATGCAAAGCACAATGTCAAATATTCAAAACTTTGTTTGAAAATGGCACTTTATAACACTTTGGGTCAAAATTACTTCAATTTCCAAGAAACACACTACCTAATTGAACTTCAGATTCAACCCAAATGAAGTATAAGTTTGTAAAGGTTGGAGTGTTCATTGCCAGTATATATTAGCACAAAAGTATTTCAAACACTGTATATTAAAGTGGGGACTGGAAACAGCCTATTGTCTATTATGTCACACTCTTCACTCCTGTATAAAGTTCATTGGATGCTAAATGTCACATTTTTCACTGAATTAGCTTAAGGAGCTTAAATGTGAAGTTCCTGTTTCATAACCAAGTAGGATGGCTTAGGTGTTTCGTCTAGGAGGTCCTACCTGACCCATGGGCTTTTTCGGGGGTTTCTCTGGGTTGCCAGACAAATGCTGGGTGGGTTCATTACATCCCCCGAATTTCCTGTCACTCCATTTCACTTCCATTAGCACTTCACATAATTTCTCCTCTGATGGTCTCTTTCAGGGTATAAGTGTGTTGGCGGATGTCTCAGCATTGCATGGCAAAATGATATGCTCTTGGTAAAACGTCTTCATCCTCTGGCAGGGCAGTCTTCAAGCCAGTATAGATGGCTGTTCCAGAACCACAGCTGGTGGGATGCCAGTTGTATTAGACTGCTGGGAGTATCCAAACTCCGGCAGGGCAGTCTCTGGTCTCCAAGCTGACTTAATAGGCTGTTTCAGGACCTTGGCAAGTGGTATGCAAGTTGTACTAGACTGCTGGGAAGTTTAAAACTAGCCAATGGTAGGGGCCCTGCCCTCTTCTCTGTTATGGCTCCTTGGGGTTGGCACCCTCTGTCTCCTTTCACCTTATCCTTCCTCCACTTGGGGCATAGGTACAAAAGATCAGTCTGCTCAATGTGCCAAATCCCCTCCATAAATTCTATCCTATCCTTTCCTATCCTGCATCATGATCTACATCAAACCTTTTTCAATGAGATGCTGATGGTCTAAGTAATTGTGCATCCTAAAAACTTAATGTCTATAGCTACTATTGCATTGATTGCTTCTAACTGCATATCAAATAAATCAAATAAAATACAACTTACATTCAACCATCGATAGTCATAATTTAGAAGTTCTGATATTAAAATGAATTATCATTTCACAATTCATATCTCATCTGTTTACTGGTTACTAGTTGATATACCTACTTCTGGTCATTAAATCAGTTCAAATATTCCAATATATTTGAATCTTTGTTTCATATGTAGTATATAAATCCAAAAGCTCTACATTGCAGATTTCATAGACCTGATTAAAGTTGATACTTATTGCATTCTTAAATAAACTTTTTTTAACATATCTTTAACACACTGTGGTTATATGAAAATGCAGAATATTAAAAAATAAACTCTATAGAAATAGGTAGCAGTACCTTTATAAGCATATGGAACTTTCCCTTCTTCATCCCACTTTTCTGTCCAGCCATTATTTTCTTCCTGGAGTATGGCACAAATCTATAACAAACATATACTTTATAAACTTACTCTTATTTTAGGCTTGTTTTCTTATACAAATGTGCTTAATACCGCTAATCATAAACCAAGAACATAAAGTGGTTAGAGACTGTATATATTTATATGTTAAAGTGGGTGGGGTGGAAAATGGGAGAAACAGAAGAAGTTAGTTTTTACAAAAGGGAAAGGAGCATTGGCTGCAGTTTAATTTGTCTGGTTTATCCTAAACTTGGGAATTAGAGAGAGTGATGGGAGAAAGAGAGAATTTCCTTAGGTGCTAAGTGCAGAACAACAGCATGTAGTTTGCTGCTGTTGAAGGAGATCAATTACTTTTCTACCTCTGCAGAATAGTCCTTTTGATATCTTCTTGTTCTTTTACATGGTTTAGACTATGCAGGCCATTCCGGCAAAGTCGTGATGATGGTGTCCATCTTCTGCAAGGTCGGCCAACTTCTCGTGTTCCTCTTAGGTTATATAGAAATGTTCTTCTAGGTATCCTTTCTTTATTTATCCTCATTAAGACTTCTGTCCATTCCTTGTTGTTTGTTTTAATTTTATCTTCTGATTTGTATATTTTAATCCTTCTCTTATTTGCTCATTTTGTATTCTATCTGTTCCTGTGCATCCTTTCACATTCTACAGAAATAGCATCTGCGCTGCTTGTATTCTACTGCTATTCTTTGATTTAATTACCCAGCTTTGCTTCCAAACAACAAGGATATGTACCTATACATGCCATTGCTTTTGATTTATTTACTGATATTTTGCAATTGAATCTATTGGCCACCACTTGGAACTTCTAAGCCAACATTTGCAAACCTCTTTCAGATTCTGTCACCAGTAGGACATCGTCCATAAATAATAGGGCATTTATTCTATCCTTATTGTCAATTAATACATAGTCCTTCCTTATCTAAATTTTTTCCATTCATATATGAAGTTTCAATATGGATATTAAATAAAATAACTGAAAAAAGCGCACCCTGGTTTCACTTTTTGGTTTATTTTGTAAAACTTTTTACTCTTTCTGATTAGCAATGGCAACAAACATGAAAATTTCCTTATTGATAACTATTACAAGTTAAATGAACAGTTTGTTGTGATGCAAATCAGATAATGTACTTGTAATATGTGCTCTGGGTTAAAACGACATTCATAATTTAAAAAAAAAAAAAAAAAATTGCTTTCTTGACTTTCCCTACTCAATGTAGAGAAAATCATGTGAAGCAACACATCACGTTTTTTATTTAAGTAGTTCTTTCACTTAATTACAAACTCTTTGACTATTTAAACTAGGAATCATCTACAGCCTGCAATTGGGACAATACAGGCCAACAGCATAGCAAATCACAGAGTCATATTTAATAACTAATAATATTCAAGTAGTGGCTTACTACATTGCAGAACATACAAATGGTTGGTGATAACACAGTAGATTGTAATGTAAAAAGAATCTGTTCTTATTGACATATCATGTATAGAAATAATTTAAATGGATTCAGTACAAATTACAATGAACTGAGGTAGGTTATTTAAATAGTTATAAATAAAAGTGTTGTTAACAGTAAAGCTAATTTCATGTATAAAGACTAAAATTGAGTCATACCTTTTAAAACTTGTAACTTCGAAATAGCAACAAATCACCTTTCAGAAAGGGACAAAAGTCAGAGAAAAATGCTGCGGAATAATTGTGTGTCCATTAATGAAAAAAAAACTCAAAATTCGATATTTCAAAAAGAAATTAAAGAACTGAATAAAAAAGCAATAACCATAGTAAAAGCAAACAAATGCAATTCACTGGTTTTATTAGATACAGATGCTACAGTAAAAGAATGATCCAGTTACTTGAAAATGATGATTACGCAGAAATTCCAAAGGACCTCCTAACTAAATGCCAAAACACAATGGAAAAATCGAGATTTAACTGTATTGGAACACCACAGTGAAGCGAAAAATTATTAATTTTTAGATGAGTCGTATTTATTACTCATCTGCTCCACTTTCGTTGTGAAGCAGATGTGTAATAAATAGGACTCATCTAAAAATTAACAATGGAAAAAGTTTTAAATAACTGTCACCCAGTACTTCAGGATGAATTATAAGCAATAGAAATACATAATCCAATTTTAACAAGAATGCATGGCCTGCCAAAAATACACAAAAATGACAATAGCATGAGACCAATCATTAATCAAATCAATGCTCCAAAATACCATTTAGCTAAATGGATTGTCAAGAAATTAAACTCCTTCAATAAATTTGACAGCTTAAGTGTATCCAATTCTCAAAATTTGATGATGATGATGATAATGATGATGATGATGATGATGATGATGATGATGATGATGATGATGATGATGATGATGATGATGATGATGATGATGATGATGATGATGATGATGATGATGATGATGATGATGATGATGATGATGATGATGATGATGATGATGATGATGATGATGATGATGATGATGATGATGATGATGATGATGATGACGATAATGATTAGATATTCCCTTACTGAGTAATATGCCCATTTTACCAGCCTGTCTTTGACGGCTTTATTGAATGTTTTTATATCTTTTGTCTGCCTTATTTTGGTGGGTGGGTAATTTATTATACATTTTTATTCCTGCATATAGTGGACTTTTTTCAAATAGTATTAATCTATGTGCTAGAGGTTTTAAATTACTTTTGACTCTAGTCTGATAGCCGTGTTGTTTTTGTGTACTATACAGGTTGTCAAAATTTATATGTATATACTTGCAGAGCTCTAGTATATATTGCGATGGGAAAGTTAATATTTCCAAGTTTATGAATAATGGTCTACAAGATTCTTTTGGACCTGTGTGTGTTATTATGCAGATTGTTTTCTTTAGGGTTTTGAATAGATAAAATGAAACAAATTACAATAAAAAATGATGATATTATGGTGTCATTTGATGATAAGTCATTATTCACAAGCATTCCGACAGATAAAATTCCAAATCTACTAAAAAAATGGCTACAGTCCATCAAGATCAATGATATGGAGGTAGATGAAATCATACAATTAACACTACTATGTATTGAACAAAATTACTTCAAATTCAACAATAAATATTACAAACAAACAAAAGGCCTAGCCATGGGGAATGCACTCTCATTTTTCTTAGCCGATCTGTATATGAGCAATTTGGAGACACACATCACTAAAACCTTCTCATATATAGATAGAGTAAACATGAAAAACTCAATGCCATGGCCGGGACCCGAACCACAGAAACTGGACGGAAACCAGGAGATCTCTGGTTCGGGTCCCGGCCATGGCATTGAGTTTTTCATGTTGACTCTATCAGGAACCTTAGCTAGTATGGGAACATTATTAATTTCCATCAATTAACTTCTCATATATGTTTAAATTCTGGGCGAGATATGTTGATTATATTTTTGCTATAGTCCCTGAAAAGTTTTTAACTGACTCTTTAAAACTGCTGAATGTACAAGATCATCATATAAAATTCACAATGGAAGTTGAAGAAAACAATCAATTGCCTTTCTTGGATTTGATGATCATAAGACAAAATGACAGTGTAAAATTTGGAATCTACAGAAAACCTACTCACACAGATAATTACATAAAACACAACAGTTTCAATCCTCGGTCACATAAATTAGCTGCTCTTAGAAGTTTGATCCATAGACTTAACAGCATACCTTTAGATCAAAAACAGTATAATGAGGAATTTACATATATTTTAAATACAGCCCAAAAAATGGTTTCAATTCAAACTCAACCAAAAAAATGATCAATCGGGACTACAAGCAAAAGAAATTAAAACAGATCACTACTCTTCAAAACATAAATAAAAATTGGAAATACAAAAAATTCACTTACCACCCTTGGGCATTTCCGAAGTTTGAACGAATATTTAAAGATTATGGCATCAAACTAGAACCACAAAACAGATTCTCACTCAAGAAATTGTTAAATAAGCCCTTGAAAAATACGATCCCACCAGAACAAAATTCAGGCATATACAGGATAGATTGTGAAGACTGTGACAAATTTTATATTGGTTTGACAAAGAGAAATTTAAAAACTAAATTAACAGAACACCCTAGAAACATAAAATATAAACAAACAGAAAAATTGGCAGTTGCTTTTCATTTCTGGAATGATAACCACGACATCGGAGAGGAGATCAAACTACTAAAACCATTGTCAACAAAACTTGAACCTACAACATGGGAAAAAAAATTTATTATTTAAAACATTCCACATATTCTAAATTTTGATGTGCCATCAGTGAGTGGTCTACAAACTTATGTAAAGAATCCTCCAAGAGAGGGAGCCAATTACAAGAGATCCAGACAACAACCAACTGTGATGAGTCGCTAATCAGCTGATGATGAGACTGCAACCGTTTCGAAAACGTTCCTGATTTTGTAAAAGGACGTGAGTGAAATTACAAGGTTTAATATGTATGACTCAATTTTAGTCTTTATACATGAGGTAGGCTATATTGCTGATAAACCTGATGGTAATGATTTCCAGTTATTTGTAGCTGTCAAAACTAAATTAAAGTATCTATAAACTTACCTCAAAATAAGCAAGGGACCCATGTGCATTAGTTTCATTTCTAGGAGTACCATCATCAACCTGTTTATAGATTTCTGTTCCAGGATTATAATTAGTGTTTCCTTCACTTAGGGTATATGTGTGGCCATAGAAAGGGACTCCGACCACTAACTTGTCTGGTGAACAGCCCATGTCCACCCAAAGTTGTAGACCATCATTCTGTTGATGAGAATTAAGCAGATAAGTCAACATCTTGAATATATACAATATTAGTCATAGTATTATTAAAACCAAAAATAAAACTAACCACATTAATAGTCTCATATATCCCTTGATCATGAGGTCTTCTGTATAATGGACTGTGAGTGTCTGCAAAACCATCCCAGCTGCCTCTCAAGTCATATGACATGACATAAACTGCATCCATCAGCCTGTAACACAATAGGATTTACTAACAAAACAATACTTTAAAAAATAATACTTCTGAAAATTTGATTACCATAATTGTCTTCCATAAAATCAGAGGAGAAACACATGGTATTAGATTGCATGAACTACATGCAAAATAGAAAGTGTCTACTTAGGTATATGTGTTTGGAGGAATTAAGTAACAGTGACGTAAAAATTAATCTCAGAAACTATTTGTAGTTGGTTTATTAATACTCTTCACTTACTTGTGACGAGTATTAATAAACCAACTACAAATATATCGAGAGTTAAAAAATACGACTCATCTAAAAATTAACAACTACAAATAGTTTCTGAGATCTACTTAGGTGTTCATTTCTTATAGAATCCCATAGTGAATACAGTTCTTTTAATGTTTAACTAATTATATTTTGGTTTACAAAAAACCATCTTGGTTGCCCTCATATGACTTCCTCTTACACTTTATCCTGTATCTAATGGGTGTCTCAAATGAGCCTCCACAGTGTATCTGGACACATATGGATGTGGTTAAGTTGGTATTGAAAGTACGGAGAACTAGCATTGACCTTCAAGCAGGTAGAGGCCATAGTGAGAAGGGTACATTTGTAAAGCAAAGTTAATATTGTGTTGTTGTGCTTGTAAAATGAAGTCAATATGTTGACCACTGCCAACCTAACTGACATGAGCAAGCATGTTAGTGCATTTTCCTCAGTGTGGAGAATCATTTGAGACACCCACTATTTCATGTTAACCCAAGAGCGGACACGCTAACTTTCTTAACAAGAGCAGGCATGCGGAGTACTCTATTCCCCACATTAATTTCCCAATATTTTAATCATGCTGATATACTTTAAAATGTAAAGATACTCATATTACAGGCCTATTTCCTTTATTAACATGTAGTTAAATTTTGTAACCAATTATTTCAGTTAACTGATGGAAATTAATCATTTCTTCACACCAGGCATATATGGGCTAAGGTTTTTGATAGATAGAATAAACATGAAAAATTCAATGCCATTGCTGGGATTTGAATCATGGATATTCTGGTTTCCGTCCAGTCACTCTAACCCATTGAGCTATCATGGCCAACATGCCATCCTGACATTAAATTCTCCATTTGACTCATATATTTCCCCAGTAGACCACTAGGGACTCTCGCATTCGAGATACACCATTTGTGGCGACTTACTATCGTAAGTACTTGAGTCCCAGGCTTCATCATTTAATTCTTATTACTTTAGTTAATTGATGGAAATTAATCATTTCTTCATACTAGTCGTATATAGGCTAAGGTTTTTGATAGAGTCAACATGAAAAATTCAATGCCATGTCCGTGATTTGAACCACGGATCTCCTGGTTTCCGTCCAGTCGCTCTAACCCATTGAGCTACCATGGGCAACACACCATCCTGACATTGGTAGCTCAATGGGTTAGAGCGACTGGACAGAAACCAGGAGAACTGTGGTTCAAATCCCGGCCATGACATACATTTTTCATGTTGACTCTATTTGTAGCCAATGTTGTGAACCATTTCCATGCATGCTGCATTTGAATACAATCTGAACGAAATCATCACACTGTCATATAAACAGAATACTTTAATAATAGTTTACTGACATAAAAGCTTGCAAACAGATGTAAAAGAACTCAGTAATGGTCTCTGATGGAAAGTAGCAGCATATGTTACATTTTTAAGACATTTATATCAAAATTGACAACTGCATGGAAAGGTGAGAGTTCATCTCTAGGAATTCTTGTTCAACTTTTCGGTCCAGGAAAATGTTTCACTGTGTTCCTCCTATTTATTTAGCACCCTTTAAAAAATCCACTCTTCTCATTTTGCAATAACTATCTTTTCCAGAAAAACAGTTTTCAGAACTAAGAGACATAGACTCCCACATCACTTTGTTCAGAATCAGTGTTGTCACTTTATTCAATTACTACTTCTTTGCTTGATTTGCCACTGTCTATTAGGTCGTCTTCTGGCAGTTCATTGAATATCTTCAACATTTCCTCTGGAGTTATTTTCCTATGTGAAAAAGCATTTTTATTGCTACAGTATAATAGCTACTAATATTACTGCACATACATACACTCACATGTTTGTAATTATGTCAATAAAATGAGATTAGTTACGTGGACAGGCGGGGAACTTTGTACTCCAGCTCGACAATGTTGTACATAGAAGAGCAGTTTAAAACTATTTTAATATAAATGTTATGCAATTTAAGGTTTTTCATATAAATTTTATTTGTAAGATATCTATTTTCATTTTCTGATTCTGAAGCTTATTTTCTGAAATTTTGTGGTCAAAAAACCACAAAATACTGCTCAACACTCAAATTTTGTATTTATCTAACACTGCTTATACTTCTGATTTGTGAATAAATGAATAATAGACAAAAAAGTTTATTATATTTCATCTTCCAGATACAGAAATTTTAGTGTCATCTGCTTTATAATACAAGAAATATACCTAGATCAGAAGAACAGTAGGATGTAATTTTAAAAATATCATAGCAAATGTATTTATATAAAAAAGAAAGGTCTGGGATTTTTATTAAGCTGGCTTGGATATACATTCATTGAAATTTAAGACATATAACAACCCTAAGAAGGTATTTTCAATGTTCATTTGCAAGTTGTTTGTATTTTGCAATAGATTATAAGTTGAAAATAAGAATTTCAGTTAGCTTAGCTTTTCATTAATACTTTGTTTAATTAAGTGTTAAAATAGCCAATTTTATTTACGTGCAAAGTTCTGGAACGTGATATCCTTCTTGAAGACGAAACTTGGCAAGGGGCACAGCCATGGTAATTTCCCAGCCTTTTCCTTCCTTATCAAAGGCTGTTTTCAATTCCTTGACAAGATGTAGAAAATTATCTTTATCTGAAGGTCTTCCTCCTCGTTCTTTTGCTCCAGGATACTCCCAGTCCAAATCAAAGCCATCAAAACCATACTTGTTCATGTATTCTGTAAAATTATGTTAAACAAGTAAATGAAAAGCAATTATAACCTTAAATGTCTTTGGATGTATAGATTTAATCACATGTTATTTTATGTTAAACAAAATAAGCAAAATATTTTAGTTAATTGATGGAAATTAATCATTTCCTCACACGAGCCATATATATGTTTGAATATATATAAGCAAAATATGTTTGAATTTCCATTCACTGTAATAATTACAATATTAAGCTTAATAAAAATGTCTGTAATGATATGTTTATATTAATGTTTACATACCTACTGCACTATGGACAAATGAGTCTCTTCTTTCTTTGACACTAACCATATCAGAGTATTTACTACCACCCTCAGCCCAGCCTCCCACTGAGAGCTGTGTTTTTAATCCTGGAAATTTATTCTTGAGGGCTGTGAAATTGACATACCCATTCATCTCCAAGTCAACCTACAATTACAAAATTTGTAGTTATAAATGTAATTCCCTTTGTCCTTATATGTTTGATACATGTGAATTCTGTATGTCTGATGTGTTTATTACAAACTATGGAAATGAATTGTTTCACTAGAACAGTAAACTATAGTGATGAATTTCTTTCTTGGAAGTGTTGAAAACAGTGTTGTTGTAATAAATTAAATTTTAAGGGAGTAGATTAATGACAATAAACAACACTTACTTTTAAATTTTCCTGGAACATGTTTCAGAGACTTTGCCTCCATCATCAACCAGACATCGACTGGTTCTTAGTAGTGTAGCTGGCGATATTTTGTCATAGGTCTCCTCTGGTGGTAGTTCGAGGAACTTGCTGAACAAATCTTTCTGGGAGATGTAGAAATTGAATACTTTGTTCCTATATTTTGAAATGAAGATTTGTTCCCATATGGACAGTTCTTGTTTTCCTGGTGTATGTTTTAGTCGTTTTGGTTCTGGATTTATGTTGTGATTTTTTCCCAAAAATGTATGGCAACTGCTGATTTTTCTAATTGTTTATATTTTATGTTCCTAAAGTGCTCCTTTGCTCTTGTTTCTAAATTTCTTTTGGTTTTTCTAATATAAATTTGACTACAGTCACAGCATTCAATTTTATATATACCAGATATTTTGTTAGATGGGATGGCATCTTTGATGTTTGAGCAAATTAGGTCAACTATTACTCCGTAAAAAAACCTGTTATAAAATACACTGCATACATACACCCAAATGTACTATCTGTAAAGAGGATGTCATCATGAACAAACACCATTTGGACAAATGTAATGGTCTCAAAAGTGGGAACCTACAGGCTTTATATTGGGAAGCTAGGGGGAAAATGATGCAAATCAACTAATCCCCAGTGCCATTAGTCAACAACAAAAACTTTAACAGCCTACTCTTACTCAACCTTACTTCAGTTTCATAGTCTGATTTAACTCGCCTTGCCTTTGTGTTCTTTGTGGGTAGGTTTATGGTTTCTGTGCTACTTATACTATCATAGATATATCCCTGCAGTTATTTTTGTCAGTGCACAAATTTAAGTAATAAACATCTGTGAAAAAAAATCACTCTCAGTCTTTGTTGATCAGCCCACATAACTTACTCTGACCAAGATTCGAACATGGAACCTCTTGAACATGAGGCAAATATGATGATGAGGAATATCTTAAATATCTTATTGAATCTCTTGCTTTTTTCTTTTTTTTAATCTGTTAAAGTGTACCGTGGTCATACCTAATCTCATTTCAGCTACCTCTGTTCTTGCAAGTTTTTTTTTTACTATCCAGGATTCCAATCCATATAACAGTATTATTATTCTAATACATTGTAAAACTTCAACAGAATTTCTGTTCCCTCTCTACAAGAAGTAGATGGAAGAATAAACTTTTGTTAGGATAGTTTGTGGAAGATTGGGTGTATAGGAAGCCAAGTGAATGATTATGTATAAGAGCTACCACCTGCAGGTAAAAATAATATGTTAATAAATCTTGTCATTAGAAAATGTTCAGGCTGTTCTATAAGTGATATTTGTGGCTTAATATCCTTTATATACTGTATAAACTAATCCAAATAGTTAAGAAGCAAGAAAATTTGTGAACTGTCTGTGAAATTATATTTATATCCCTTTGTGGAAAACTGAAATAATATAATGTAGATTAATAATGAATTATTTAAAGAGCATACCTTTGGATCCAAGACAAGAAGCTCCCATGTCTCATTGCTGAGTCCAATGAAGGAATACAGCAAATGAGTACACATATCCCCAGGAATATCTTCAATAGTATATTTGCTAGAGTCAGGACGGTAAGTAGCCCAAGTCTCAAAATAACATCCTACTCGGGCAGGCTTCTCTCCTAAATAAATACAAACTGTTGCATTAGAAATAACTTCATATTCTATCAAACATCATTCTTGTATGTACCAGCCAAAACAGCTTATGGTAAAGAAACACTCATTTAATATGTGTTTTGAAATACTTAATCAAGCAATACATTCCATTCACTTGACTGTTCCAGTACATTCTTCTAAATATAACACTAAAAATTATTTTAAAATTTTATGCTTATTCATAATCAAAATTAAGAGTTATTATTTACCTGATATAGAAGTTATTGTCAAGAAGAATATTAGCATGTAGAAAAGAAGCACTCTCTTTGACTTCATCTTAAGATGTTACCTGAAATAATCAAATGTAACATGAAGATTAGTGTAACCTAAGTCAGATACAATAAAAATTCCTTTCTTGAAAGACTTAATGAAAAAAGTGCACCATCAGCAAGCATTGGTACAATATTTCGTTTCTCTGGAGCAAACTACAGAACTTGAGAAACAACTGCTGCTTCAGTAGATAAATTACATTTCTTTTAAATAGTTATTGCATTTATAACAGAAGAAATGCTATTATTAGAAGAAGAAAAGCATATTCAAGTAAAACAAAAACTATTTTTCTGCAAAACAAAATATGAACGTTTAAATTTCTAGTATAAATATAGCAAAAAGGAAGTCGTAATATATATACCTATGTTTGAAAATATTTAAGGGCAATACTTATCACTTACTGTTAAAAAAGCTCCGCTTGTGTTTGATGGGTATGAGTGCAAATAAATGCATGTGACTTTAATTGTTAAGTGAATGCACAAAGTAAGAGAATTTTTAAATATGTTTTTTCTTATAATCATTTGCAGTGATTTGCCCTTCAAAAGAGAGGAAAAAATTAAAAGGAAGAAAACTAAAATTGCCTTCTTAGAGCAAACATATACAATTTTATAGTGCTCTCACAGTAATATATCTATGCAGCAATGACCTTCTCTATCACTTAACTATGATAGGTAAAGGATGTATTGTAGTTTACTTAAACATTGTATAATGAGATTTCACACAAAATAAATGTTTTGAAGTCACACAAACTGCTCAAAAAATTGCAAAATTAAAAAGAACTCTGTGTTTAGATACATGCATGGACAGAGGAAGAAAGAGAGAAAATAGAAAACATCAAAAGCTTCACATATAAAGTCACCGTTTTTCAAGGATGCATAAAAATCTCTTAAAATATCCCCGCTCCAAACTACCCTTAATGTGGAAATTCACTAACTTTACTTTCACTACTATATGCCTAGTAAGCAGAGGACCTGTTGTATTCCACCAAAAGTTTGATACCAAGATTCATTAATAAAATCTTGAGATTCCTGAATATAAACCTTGCCTCTATATGTATAATCTAGTTCTATATGTACACAGTAATTATAACAGTTTTCTAAAAAATCGACATCATCGTGGTCATAACACAAGAGGAAAAAGAGATATAAAATACCCTACTCATAGGTTAGCACTGCTCGAGAAAAGTCCACAATATATCGGGATTAAAATATATAATAAATTGCCACAAACAGTTAGGGAAATCCAAAACCAAAATCTTTTTAAGGAAACAGTCAAAAGTTTATTCACCAACAAAGCATACTATTCAATTCAGGAATACATGGATGATGCACAATTTTATCTTAGTGTCTGTTCAACTTTAGGAAAACTATATACTCTAGATATTGTACATAATAAATATTTTCTTGCTTTATTATACTTTGTAACATATTATATTGTAAATATTGTAGACTTATTTCTGATCTTAAAGTCTAGGTTTAATATTTTGACGAGTCACCAATTTACGTGCGCCTGCTCAACTATGTAAGTGTAATGTGACGAATAAAGTATTGTATTGTATTGTAAAAGTAAAATATATTTTCTAGAAAAATATTCGGTGGTGTGTGTGTGAGTGAGTGTGTGTGTGTGTGTATGTGTGTGTGTGTGTGTGTGTGTGTGCGCGTGTGCGTGTGCGTGTGCGGGTGTGGGTGCGGGTGCGGGCGCGGGCGCGGGCGCGGGCGCGGGTGCGGGCGTGGGCGTGGGCGTGGGTGTGGGTGTGGGTGGGTGTGGGTGGGTGTGGGTGGGTGGGTGGGTGTGGGTGGGTGGGTGTGGGTGTGTGTGCACACATTTACAAAACTTAAAAATTGGTTATGATTCTTGGGCTACTCCTGAACTGTACCCTGGCCCTTCTGCGAAAAGGGCAGCCCTTAAATATATATGACATATTTTCATCAGTGCATGCCTATAAAAAATTTTACTTTTATACTAAAGTGTTTAGATTTTCTCCCTTTTTGTAGATTTGCTCCGCATGATGTCCATACTAGTATTTTTTTTTTTTTTTTATATTTTCACCATCATTACCTGATTTTTGAGTTATCCTGTTAAGATACACACACGGATGCACATACACATATAATACAAACACATGCATGAAATACAAACACACTCTTTTCATAAAAATGTTTTTTTTTTTTTTTTAAGGGATATCAAAATGCATATCTTCAGTGAAATCTCAAAATCCAATTTTTGAGTGAAATGCCATACCTTAGCTATCTACTAAGTAGGTGCTAGAAAATGTGTAAAGTAATGATAAGTACAAACAATTTTCTCTCTCTCTCTCTCTCTCTCTCTCTCTCTCTCTCTCTCTCTCTCTCTCTCTCTCTCTCTCTCTCTCTCTCTCTCTCTCTCTCTCTGTCTGTTTCTCTCAGATGGGTTTATCTTCTTATACGTGAAAGTCTAGTACAGGTTGCATTCAGCCTCATGACACCTTAAAAATATGCTGAGAGACTAACTGAAAAAAAAAGGCACTTTCTGGTTTGAAGAACCGTGCATTACTGGAGATTTGACATGCTGGCTCTAACAAGGACGGAGGTTGCAATGGTCCTACAGTCGACCTTAGCTTGTTCTGGGCTAGAATGTGAGGTCCTTTATGGTCAAGAAGTAACAAACTAGCACCTGGTTCACAAGATCAAGAATTCAAATTCAGCAAAGGGTTGTGGACTTTGTAGGTCATAAATATCCTTAGCATGGCTTCCTTTGGAAGGGAATTAGAACTGGTTTTCTGAGCAATTTTTTTAATTGATAATATAATATAACAATTTATTTATGAAAGCCCTTCTACTACTGCAGGCAATCATCAATGAAATGGGACACTTGCAATTTTCATATAGGAGTTATAAAGAAGTTATTTCATGTTCTAATTTTTGTAAAATAAAACATTTCATGGATTATTAAAGATCCTGAAGCCTGGTAAAGAAGCCTGTGACAAAAATTAAGCAGTATTTTTCATTTCCAAAATGGAATGTAACACTGCAAACCATGACAATAATAAAGAGCGTTATAAATAAAACGAAGTTTATTTTTGTAGGCTCTAGTGTCCGGAATCACTCTTTAGATATACTAAGCTTTTAACAGAATGAATTCTTTGCCACTCTTGTGAAATGTCATGCTGTTGGAAACCATAGACGAAAAACTTATTACTGCATATTTAAGAGCATAAATCTATTTAAAACTTACTATTCATTCTAATTTTATAGTCAAATTTATAAACCAAAATCACAAGGCATTCTTTTAAAAGATTGTATTTATTTGTTATATGCGAGATTCAAGTAAGTGCATATGTTGCATCTAGATACCAACACATTACCCTTTTTTTATTTCTAAAATCAAAGTATAATGATATTCTGTACTCTGTATAGTATGCATATGCATTGAATCTGACAACTTTATGTTGAGATTTCTGGGAAATAGACCCATACTCCCCTCTGGAACCCCCTCCCCTCAATCTAAATAATCTGATGTGTTGTAGTAGCATGTTCTCTAATCTTGAACAAATTATTCTTACAAACGCTTATTCCTCTATCTGCTTCACATTAATCGAGAGATATTTACAAAACTGATCTCATTGTTGATTTTCTTGCAGATATCATCCTTAGTGATCTAGAGGTGACATGCTAATCTCTGGTTCCTGGGATCACTGATTGAAACTGGGCGGAGAGAGATGAATTTTCTTTTCGGCGTAAAAGTCATTAGCATGGCTTCCTTCTCTGGAGAAGTAAAGCCGGTGGTCCCTTGTCATAGGTTTGTGACGTGTAAAAGTACCTCAGTTCTGATACAGAGGTCTCTGAACAAAATTAAATGGTCTTTCACTGCCAATATAGAATGGAACACTGAGAACCATAGCTCTGAAAGAGCCTCCAATTTTCTTGTAGGTGCAAGGGGAATGTAGGAATGCAGTACATTTAAGAAATAGTCAAATCTTTTAAAGCTGGCCGCTATATGATGCATGGCCAAGAGATAAAACAGTGAATAACGACTTCCTATTTGAGCAAAACACAAGTATTGGAAAACTGAGACAGGTAACAAGGAATAATTCCAAAATGATTTACTACACAAAAGAAAAGTTTCTGTTGGCGAGGGGCACTGTTCCTTTCAGCTGCTGTGGTGCAAGCTCTGCGGACTCCTAGCACTTGTGTTACTTCACTAGTGCTTACTAGAGCTACATCGGGCCGAACATTTGAGCCCCTCCCAAATAGGAATTGTTCGGATTGGGTTGAACTCGACGGATCAGTAGTGCCCAGTACCCATTGAGTACGTCTGGCTGGCCTGGCCACCCAGATGGAGTTGATGGACACCTAAAACGTCCTGGGTACTAGCCTGTAGAGCTAGATCTCAGTGGTTTCACAGAGATTGTTCGGGGTTGACGTGCGTCAGTGGCGTATCCACTGGGGGACCAAGCGGGATGGCTCAGGCGGTTTCGTCTACGGCCCGCATTCGTGAGGCACGGGTTCGATTCCCGTAGCCGACCTACCTGACCCATGGGATTTTTCGGAGGGTTTCCCGGATAGCTAGGCGAATGCTGGGTAGGTTAATTACATCCCTCGAATTTCCTGTCCCTCCATTTCATCTCCATTATCATTTCATATCATCTCTCACCTGGTGATCTCTTTCAGGTAGAAGTGTCGGTGGGTGTCTCGGCGGTGCATGGCAGGGTGATATGCTCTGAGGAAAACTACTTCCTCCTCCGGTAGGTAGGTTGCTGGTCTCCGTTCCTCTACTGGGACCATTTCGGGACCGCCAGTCAGGGACCTCTGGAGCTCGGATCTCCTGCCTGGGACCATTAGGGCTCGGCTGTTGGGCTCGTTGCCGTCCCGCTGTGGGGGAGTGAGTTCGTTCTGCTGGCCCGTCGGGGGAAGTCTCTATCCAAGTAAACTGTAGGGACCCTGCCCTCTGTACTGTCGTGGCTCCTTGGGTCGGCCACCCTCTGTCTCCTTCGCCTCATCCTTCCTCCCGGGGAGCCCCCACTTGAGGCATAGGAGCAATGGGCCCAGCTTGGTGGCCTACGTACCGAATCCCCTCCGTAATGAAATCCCCAATCCTCCACTGGGGGGGGGGGAGGTTTAAGTAATAAGGTATTGCCCTAATGGAAAAACCCAGTTTCCCTGGCCTAGAGGGGGAGTCACACTCCGAGTGGCACTGACTCTCAAATACAAAAAAAAAAAAAAAAAAAAAAAAAAAAAAAAAGACAAATTGTATGTTCTAACGAGATCTATGCTTCTTGTGCAGTAAGGTTTTGTGTATCTCTTACTAGGACTTCTAAGGACATTCTCAGAAAATTCAAGATATACATTACATTTGTTACGAACATGCTTAAACATTTGGTATTTTAATCACACTTGCAAGATTTTCGAAAAGTGTTCCATGTAAAAGGTAGTCTAGAGTCCGGGAATTTCTTGAAGATCGTGTCAAATCCGTAGAAGATGCTGCATTTAAATACAAAATTTGTGATTTAACAGCTTTTTTCGCTTTTGTTCACACATGCAAATGCACATGCAGGTACGCATCTTTTTCCAATATAACTTCTTGTTTAGGAATTCCCAAAACGTGTTATTTGCACTGAAATCTCGTCATCAAATTGTTTGTTGGAATGCAATACTTTCCCTACTCACTACAAGTATGCAGTGAGAAAGTAAGAAACCTGATGTGCTGCACTCACATGACTTTCTCTACTCTTGTAAAACTACTCCTACAAATACTTATTCTTTTAACTAGGTACAGTTAATCTAGAGAAACGTTATATTATTGCTAATTTTGTTTTAGCTGTAGGTCATTATGTAATACATTTGGAATGCTGTTCACTTTGCATGGCCAAGAGTTAAAAATTGAACAATGGTTTGCCAACTGAGACAAATGGAGTAGTAGCCCGAAATGGCGTGGTCCAAAAAGTCGCGGATTCGGATTTAACGCGGGTAAAAGAATGTCTTTGCCATTTGTTTTGCAATTAATTATTTTACTTTCTTTATTTGGAAAGTTGCAATAAAGTTATTCCGCAAATACAGGTTCTGCAGTATAATCTTCACCACCACCCACGTTCGTTGACACTGACAGCTGTATTCCAGGAAAGTAAACGATATGTATAATACTGATAAATGATATCACGCCCTGCAAGTAGGAAGAGAGGGAATAGGGAAGGTACGTTATCTGAGTAGCATATGAAGCTGACGCAAAAATTCGCTTAATGCTATCCACAACAAGAATTACTGAAGAAGAATTAGATGACGGTGAAGATGATAGTTGTGAACATGACGTGGAGGCGAAGGAAAACATTAATGTTAATAAAGTCATGACTCATTTAAACAATGATTCTTTGGATGTCGAGGCAAAATGAATCAAACAGCATTCATCTCCTATAAGCGGAGATAAAACGTAGCGCATCAATGCGTCAAGTAAAACTTACTGATCTTTTTTAAACAAGGAAAAGTAGGAATAATCCTTTTAAATACAACTCATGTATATGGATGTTTTTTAATTAATTAGAGTCAACTGAAAATTTTATATGACGCGCGTCATATGCGCAGAATGTCTTTTTTACAGTTGACTCTAATTAATTAAAAAACATCCCTGTACAGGAGTTGTATTTATAAGGATTAATTCTAAATGGATTAATTCCTCGATATAAATTTAACATTGAGAGTTCAATGATAAAAATCCTGGTATTTAAGTACTTACCTACAATAGTAAATCGCCACAAATGTGTATCTCGAATATGAACACTCTAAGTGGATTACCGGGAAAATATAATGAAACAATTGGAGAGTTTAATGTCACGTCGGCATGTTGGCCATGGTAGCTCACGGGGTTAGAGCGACTGGACGGAAACCAAGAGATCCGTGGTTCAAATTCCGGCCATGGCATTGAATTTTTCAGTTGGCTCTAATTAATTAAAAAAAAAGGAAAAGTAGGTTGGTGTAAAATATGTACAGTGGAATGCCCGCCTCGGTACCGTAGATGGTAGCATGTCTACCTCACGCGCAAGAGGTCCCAAGTTCGAATCTCGGTCAGGGTGAGTTACCTGGATAAGGTTTTTTCCGCGGTTTTCCCTTATCCTTAAAGGCGAATTTTGGGTAACTCTAAGCTCTGTGGACCCTGCACTCATTTGAGCAACATTTCACCAATTTCATTCATCGTCCGATATTGCTTAATGTTTGATTAAAACTTCTCGGGTTACCAGCCGTGTGATGTTGATGAAATTGTTCGAGCTTTCGGCCATCTTGACTCTGTGGCCTTCTTCAGGATGTGAGCTAAAGTACCAGCAGACCAGCAGAAGAGTCGAGTCGTCCAGGTTTACCTGGACGGAGTGTATGCTGCCCAGCACCTAGCCGCTTCTAGCGTCTTTATCTGGGCAGTATAGAAGAGTTATTAGTGTCACAGGCGATTGTTTAGGGCAGTGGACATATCTAGCCTTGGTGAGCGCCGTCGCCCCGTGAAGGGGGATGCGCCAATGCTGGCTGCGCTTTTCCGCCTGCTGGGAGGCTTCTGGGCACAGTCCGCTAAACAGGCTAGAGGGAAAGGATTCGTGTTACTGTGTAAGGTTTTCCTAGCCCATTACTGGGCTTAGGAAGTTGGAGTCAGGGGAATGTGGCCTTGTTCAGTGCTAGGTACCCAAGGCATCTTTGGGTAGCCGATAGCTGGGTCTCCGGCGAGGAACCCTATGGTCGTAACGGCCTAGGGTATTCACCAGTATGTTGGGGTGGGAGTCCAGCTTATCGTAGATGGTGCGGGATCTCTCCCGCACCACGTCAACGATATACTGGACCCCAGAGTGAGTGTGTAGGATGTGGGACGGAAATCTCCGCCCGGTATCGTAGATCATGCGCAAAGCCCTGTTCTGGACGTACTGGAGTCTGCGAATATTGGTTGGAGCCGCTGATAGACGGGCAGGTATATATACTCTCCATGTGGTGGGTGGGGCTACGTGGCGCGGGCCAATGGGAGCGCTGTGTCTTGTGATTGATCCGACGGCCTACGTGGTGTCTTGTGATTGGTCCGACGGAGAAATGGACCTGCCCGTCTATGACTTTAGCTCACATCCTGAAGAAGGCCACAGAGTCAAGATGGCCGAAAGCTCGAACAATTTCATCAACATCACACGGCTGGTAACCCGAGAAGTTTTAATCAATAATCATCGCCGTGAAAGCTTCAAGTCTTGCTTAATGTTGGAGGACGTAAATTACAAAAAAAGTTGGAGGACGTAAATTACAAAAAAAAAAAAATGGTTACGGGATAGAATACTCACCCAGCATAACTGGTGAGTAATTTTAAAAGCATTATAATATACATATTTATCTCATATACCAGAGTTTAATACTATTCTGTAATTTATTATTGTATGCATATTTCCCCTGTACAGCTTCCGGCAAATCCAAACCCAGCTCCGGGCCATTGGCGAATGGCAACTAACCCGCAGAAGAGCTCTGCAATTCTCCTGGCGAAAACCAGAGCCAACCGGTTGCAGCAGAACTTGGTTTTACGGCGCCGTGGAATCCCATGGGTGCAAACGGCGAAGTATCTCGGAGTGACGCTGGACCGTAAGTTAACTTACGTTCCGCACGTCTAAGGCAAGGTCCAGCTGGGGCACGTCGCACTCCGGAGCCTATACCCTATTTTCCGATCAACAATGCCCATGCGACTCAAACTCCAGCTGTATCGGGCGATCATTCCGCCTATGATTCTGTACGGCTGTGAGATCTGGGGAACAGTGGCTAATACCACTTTCGTCAGGCTCCAGACGCTGCCGAACAAGGCACTTCGCATCATACACGATACAGATTGGAGATTTCCTGCTCATATCCTACACGAGCACTCCCAGATCCCGTACATTGTCGATGTCATCCGCGAGAGGGCACGATCAATGTACGACAAAATCCAAAATCACCCCAACCCTTTAGTGAACTCCCTGGGCAGGTATGACCAGAGGGATCAAAGACGCTTGCCATCCTTCAGACTACCAAGAGACGTCTTGGGGCCCCTTGGTTAACCCAAGAGAAACCCCAGATGTCTCTGGGACCAATTTTTACGCCTGATGGATCAAGCGATATACAACCCGTAACCAAAACAGAGCAAAAACTTAAATCGTGTCTCCCAAAACGGGGGAACGATTAAGTGCAGCTGCCTATGAGAATTAAACAATGGCATCCCATTCCAAATTTCCCAAAAAATCCAAACACCCCAGCAGAACATGAAACCAATTACTAGCTCATTTCGCAGGTTAAGCCGCGAATCGGCTAGGTACTGCGGCATAAGACACCCGGACGGGGAAATAGAAAAATAGCCCCGCCCGACTAGGACTACCTCTGGACCTCTCCTCCAACTACGCGGCATCGATTTTTTTTGTCACTTCTAGTGATACATCCCTATATGCTGCGGTAAGGTTATAACACGGTTCTAAAGAATGTCCCCAACAACCGCGTTATTTCGGGCTTCTACTATATAAGTTTTGGGCAATTTAGCAAATAACAAGGAATATATCCGAAATGGTTCTCTCTACAAAAAAAGTATCTTAAACGTTTTGAGAAAATCAATATTTTCGAAAAATTTTCCATGTTAAGAAATCTCTGATGTGAGCAATTTTCTTGAAATCTTCCTGTCACATTCTTGCAAGATGCTGAACTTAAATGTCAAGTTTGATATTTAGTAGAGATGGGTCTATACCAGATTTTCTCGATACTCGATATTGATACACGATATTTTCCACGATACTCCGATACCTCGATACTCAAACCAGTCATTTCTACTTCTAGTTTCAATACAAAATAAAATCTTAGGAGAACTGTATAATGCCAATGAAATTAACTAGGTGCACACATTTAATGAGACAATGTTCAAAGCCATCAGTGTACTAATTTTTAAACTCCGCAAAATGTGTTTTCCAAACAATCCATTTTTATAATATTTTGTTCAAAAGTACTAGCATTCTCACTCTTTCGGGGTCAAGTCTACTTATATTTCTGTTACATATGAACCCTATTGTGCTAAATAGTTGATCTAGAGATAGCTGTTGCAGATGGAATACACAAATATTTAGAGTTTTGGAAATTTTCAGTTTTTTTTTTCAGTAATCCAGTGCACTAGAAATAGGTGACAAATTGTCGAGATATGCAGTGATTTCTTTTTGCGAACTGTTAACTGATATTGAATTTGATACACGATTATGTTCTTGCTAATGTTTTCCTAGCAATTTAACGAGTTTTGTGATGTTCTACTTGCAGTAATAATAGTTTGTGATTTTAAAATAAAATAAAAACTGCACAATCACCACCGAAGTATCGAAAAAGTATCGAGCGAATTTTCTGAACTATCGTCCGGTGTCGATACTATTCAAATATCGTGAGTATCGAGATATCGCAAATATCAAAGATCATCTCTAGTACTTAGCTAACTTTTCGTTTTTGATTTGTGTTGCTCACTCATACATGCGGAACTTTTTCTAAAAGTGATTTTTGGAATAAGTGGATCTCAAAATATGTATTTTCATCGAAATCTTGGTATCGAATTTTTGTGTGAATGCAATACTTTCCATATTTACTGTTCAGTACCAGTAACAGAGAAAGCAAAAAGCATTTTAGGAAAATGTGTGTGTGTGTGTGTGTGTGTGTGTGTGTGTGTGTGTGTGTGTGTGTGTGTGTGTGTGTGTGTGTGTGTGTACTTATGAACAGCATAACTAAAAAAATGAAAGGTTGGTTAAATACCAACTTAAATTTAAGTTCATTATCTTCCAACAATATGGTATGAAGATTCCTAGGAATATCTCCCTACCTCAAACTATCCTCTGCGTTGAAAAATTTTGTCAAAATTGTAATTTTCTCAAAAGTTAGCGGTCTTTTATTAAAATACCACATGTTTATGCCATTTTCATGGCATTTGAAATGTATATCGTGAATTTTCTGGGAGTACCCTCTTCATTCTGAATGACTTTTGCATAGCTGATAAACCGTAAGAAAGGACAAAATTTTACTACAAAAAGAAAGATGTTGTCAAAATATTATTTTAAGTACTTTTTGTGGATTAAATTATTTCAGAAATTTGCCTTATTATAGGTACTTATGGCTGGAAAAATATGTATTTACGCTTATCTCAAATGAGGCGTTATTTGTCTTTTTATTATTGGAGATGTAAACAGAACAGAATTTCAAAGCTACAACATAGCGACCAGCTTTAAAACATTTAACTATCACTTGAAGCCTACTTATTCCCAAGTGCCACTTGCACCTAACAAGAAAATTAGTAAAATAATTTCTAAAATTATTTATCTAGATTAACTGAAGTAGATAAAAAAATAAGCATCTGTAACGATAGTTCGTGCAAGAGCAATGAAAGTCATGTGAATGCAACACATCAGATTATTTAAGAATATATTTTAAAACTTAAGTTTTCGATAATTTCAATATCCAACACGAAAAATGTATAAAATACTATTGTTGTACGAATAGAGAATCAATAAGCTAACGTAATGTATTTTGAAATTCTGAAAGAAGTCAAGAGAATCCAGTTCAACAAAGATATTCACTTTGGGGAAGATTGTGTAGGACTACTCCGAAACCCTTGTTTAAAATAGCCCCAAGCAAGAGTTGTTTCTTAATTTTAAAATGTTAATTCAAATTTAAGAAATATTAGAGTAGTTATTGATAAAAACAAAAGAGACACGCACTTAAATTCGTGAAATACTATAAAACTGATTGGTAAAGTGATGGTGAAAACTCCGGTAACTATAAAGACAGAAAACAACTTCCACATAAACGCTAGAAGAATTTTTTCACCGATGAAATGAAGTATATAATTGTATCTTCAATTTATTAATTGTATTTTAGAATAAATAGTAATCTTTCACAAAGAAAGGAAGTATTATTTCACGAATAAGGTGAGATAAAACTTCCAATCAAGATACCACAACTGAGAAATTACTCATTAATGCTCGCCAACTGCAGCTAGGCTGGGAAAAGAAGATAAAAAGCAATATAATTCCATAAATATTTATCAAATCGGCATAATAACGTGAACAAATATAAAGATTCATTAACAAACTGGCATTCCAATGCGTAACTAGGAAACTTCTTTTTATATCAACTCTCTAGTAAAGTTCAAGACCCTTACCTGTACATCCACTCTGGAAGAATGTTACGGTGCAACTGGCGCCAGAATTCGCAGGTCTTCTGCACTAGAATCGATAAGCGGAAGAGAAGAGGCACAACAAGAAAGTTATTGACCTCTGCATCGTTTGCAGAACTAGTTCCTGGTTGCTCTAGGTTCACCCCCAGCTTTAATGAAGACAACTTTGTAGTCAACAACAACGCATTCCTGTTGTTGCTTTAATGCCTACTTCCACTGGTCACATTTAGTGAATCTTTAGTGCAAAACTAAAGCTAGAAGTTCAATGTTCAATGAAAATTATGTCCTTACTGAGTTTGTCAATCAGACGTATATATATATATATTTACGTTCTCCTCCAACGTTAAGTCATATCGGAAGATGAATGAAAGGGGTGAAATGATACTTAAATAAGTCCAGGGTCCATACAACTGAGAATTACCTGACATTCGTCTTTCAGGATAAGGGAAACTCCGCAAAAAACTTATTCAGGCAATTCACCCTGACCGAGATTCGAACTCGGTATCTTTAGAACGTGAGGCAGTAACGCCACCATCCACGCTACAAAGGTGGGCACATAAATATAATGTTTAATATGCCAAAGATGCCTACAATTTCAAAAGGTCAAATAAAGGGGATACTTTAAATTAATTTCGTGATTTTTAATCTTTATTTCGTAAAAATCTGTAATTCAGTGTGTAAAGAGTTATTACAGCGATATTTGTTCATCTTTTTTTAATTGTTCAATGCACATTTTATAAACTGGGGGGGAATTTTTATTCAGTAGCATTAGCTTTGAAATCGCACGATAATTTCATGCCTTATCAGAATAGCGTTACATTATATCATGTCGGTTTTGAGTGATTAATGAATAGATATTTTTATGATCTTTCTCCAGTGGCGACTCGTGACTTTCAAAGTGAGGGAAGCTCCAAATAATAAGTTTCTTTAAAATAAGAGAGAATAATGACTCAAAGAAGTAAGGTTACTTTTCAGAACTCTTTCTGTTGTACAGTCACACGTAGACCCTTCTTGCATTGCAAGACTGCTCACACTACAAGCATATTCCTGCTTCTCCTCTCCACTTACACGTTCCAATTTTTCCTACAGCTGGTCCACACCGTGTGAACTGTTTGCCTAGAATGGAGAAAGTATGCAATTCAGAAACTTTTGTTAATAACCTAAAACTTCAAAAGAATTTCCTGTTTGTCAACACTAAATACCAATCCATGTAAAATACTATTGCTAATACTATTGAAATATACTTACATTGTATTTAAAAGTGCCACAAAAAACAAACAAAAAATAAAATTTTATTCAGACGCTATGCACTTCACTTGACAAAATCTGTCAGTGCTTCCTAACTATCGAAGAGTCGCAATTGGTTCCGGAAACCTAAAGAGCAGTTATTCAAGGTTACGAATGCGCAAATACAAAAATATTCAGTATTGAATGAGCTCGCGGAACTGGTCACTTGAATTAAGCAGCTTTCAAATTGACCACAACACCGCGGATGTTCGCGAATAAATTTTGAAAATTTATCCAGAGTAAATAAAATATTGTTTAGCATTAATTTTCTTGTTTTTCTTTTTCTTTTGAAACTTTTGGGGTAGCGGCGCTTCCAGCTGGTCATTGCACGCTTCGCCACGATCTTTCTAATCCATACACTCTGAGTTGACAAAAGTAAGTTTTGATAACAATTCAATGTTTGGCTTTCTCCTTCATTCTTGGCGTGATGTAGATTGCGGTTTCAAACCCGGCGGAGGCAATGGATTTTATCGGGCGCAAAAATACTTAGCATGGCTTCTTTCGGAAGTGAAGTAAAGCCAGCGGTCTTGTGTTGTAGATTTATGGCACACAAAAGAATCTCAAGCCTGATAAAAAGACATCTGAGCAAAATTAAGTGGTCTTTCATGCCTAATATGAAATGGGAGGCCGATAACTACAGAAGTTAGAGTATCCATTAGTAAAAACTCAATTTCATTCATGGCGTGATGCGGCGTGGTACACTGAATTATTTTTATGTGGACCTAGACTGCAAATATGTGAAAGTTGAGAGCAACAATTTTTAAAAATTGTAATCCTTATATTTTAGGCAAACCAAGTACATAATCTTAATCTACAGGCTTTTCTGTCACAAGCATAGTCACCACTTCGCACACATGCTCCACATTGTTTTGCAAGTTTTATAATAGAGTTATAATTAAACTCCCTTCCGAGTTATGACTTCCAACGTTTTATTTTAGGTTCAACGTTTCAAAAAAAATCACCTTCATTTTGAACCATCTGAAGACAGTTTTAGGTGATGGTTCTTTCCTGGTTTGTGGTCTTCGATCAATTAACGTGGGACCTATGTGCACAAACTTCATAATCCAAGCTTTCAATCGTTTCTTACACTGCACTATGTCCTACTCAAAGTTTTGCAGCGATCTCGTCTCGTTCACAGTGATAATGTGTTTTTATATCACATTCTCCCATTACCCTTGTTTATACTTCTTTATTTATAGACGTCTTGAATGTTCAAACCACCTTCATTTAGCATCTGCTGACTGAATGTTTATTTAAATGAGGACTAAGTTTTCATCAAGTAGGGAAGTGGAAGGTATAACCTTGGAATAGGGGTACTAATGTTAAATACCATGATTTCTCACCTTCTAAGTGCTGCACTATGATGAGCTTCTTGTAAATCACAATAGGGAACTTCAGACCAAGACTATACTACAACCGTCTTAAGAAACACACTCTGTGAACACACTTTTCGTATTACTCCGCACCCAAGAGCACAAGCGTGACAGAGGTAGTGACACTTTGGTCCACGTGTTACGCCATATTACATTCAAACAAGTTGTATGCACAAGAGAGCTTACCAGTAGGTTTCGTTCGCGGAATTATTGCTCACAGGAACATTGTGCTTCTTAGGATGGCAGGAGAATATGTAATGCATTCATGTTGCAGTTGGCAGCCATTGCGTGTCAGTGACCCTGTTAGAATGAATTTAGTAGGAAGAAAATTGTTGCAGATTGGTTATTTTCAGTTTCATTTTTGTTATAATACATACATTGTTAATATATTTTCAATACAGACATTTAGTTAAGACATTAGGCTGTAAAATGGGTTGAGTGTTGTCCCCGTGTCAATTTATTTTTTTATTTCATATGAGCTTCTGAATTTTAAGAAGGCTGTGTCACTAACAATAGAGAATTATAATTCCATGTTTGTACCATACTTTCACAATCTGTTTTATTTTAAGGTATTGCTTCAAAAATGAAGAGTAATACATCTTCTCGAGGCCGGAAGCATTGGGATGAGTCTACTATGCAGCAAGCAATTACAAATGTCAGAGAAAAGAAGATGAGTTTCTTGAAGGCGCAAAAACTTTTCAAGTTCCCAAGGCTACTCTATTTACTCAGATTTACCAAATGATTTAGCTACGAAGACCAAACTGGGAAAAACTGTTCTATCTCTAGAACAAAATCAAAAGCTATCGCTTGCGATGCCGTATGTAGTAAAAGCAGGCGTTAAACAATATTTAAAAAACCGCTAATTCACTATATATTGATAATGGAGAATAAATTCTTTGGACTTACTCATAAGGATCTCCCAAATATTTTCAATAATATCCCGAATCCATTTTTGGGCGAACGTTTCACAAGAGAAAACGGGGCAACATTTTTCTCTCTGCTTTCACAAGAAATGGAAAAAAACTGTTATCCACCAGATAGAATATACAACGTTGATAAAACAGGTCTAAGCATTGTGCATAGTAAAGTTCCCTCGTCATGACAAGAAAGGGAAAGCGACAAGCAGCGATCTCTTCTGCAGAACGTGGGTCATTTTGGCCGTCGTCATTGTATGAGTGCTACAGGAAATGATGTCCCGCCCATGATGATATTCCCTTGTAAGAACATCAGTAGTCAACTAATGAGAGGGGCTCCTCCTGGGTCCATTCTTGCACGTCATACCTCTGGATGGTTTCAAAGCCATCTCTTTACTGCTGAGTCTCTTCATTTCCTGGGCAAAGTGAAACAAACAGCAGAATCGCCAGTACTTCCTATTCTAGATAGCCATTAAAGCCACTCCAGAAACCAGGATGTTATAAATCTCGCACGAGAGAACAATGTCAGTATCTTGTGCCTGCCTCCTCATTCCTCCCACAAAATGCAACAGCTGGATAGAACTTTCACGAGCCCTTTGAATAACTATTCTGAGCAGATACACGTATGGACAAGGAAAAGTGCACGTTCAGTAACAAATACGTACTATGGACATCGCCTAACTGTTTGGGAAGGCCTTCCTCAAGTGCCAGACAGGTGAGAATATCAGTAAAGTTTGGGGTACCTAACAGGGATGTTTTCGTTAAACCTTCATATTTTCACAGACACAGATTTCATTGCTAGGAATGAAGGAATGCTTGAGAATTTATACAATATCCAGGTAATTAACCATCTCGAGAAGCTGTGGTTACTAAAAGGGAAAGGTCAGTACCGAATAAGAGGGCGGAACCATCTTCCTCAAACTTCAAGTTACACCTTGGTAAATATCACCAGTTCCAAAAATAAGGAAGATGCCAGGCACCAGATGAAGAAAATCAGGTTCTTCAGCAGTCCTAACCTCGATTTCGTACAAGAAATCTCTTGAAGCATCGACAACGGCAACAAATAAACCAGTTGTAAAGAAACAAAGGCCACCAAGTCCTAGGAACCAAGAATCATCTGATTCTTAGTGTGAGAGATGATTCGTCCACTCTCAGTAGTGTTGCAGACAACAGCATACACAGTAATGAAGATGGATTGTCTCTTTTGCTCAGGAAACATTTCAGGATAAGATAGGGGAAGAATGGATAATGTGTCTAATGTCCAAAATGTGGGCACACAGTGAATGTGGAAGTTACGATAATGAACAATATGTGTGTGACTTTTGTAAGTGAAATAACAGAGTATGGAATTTAATAACTAAAACGGGATATTTTGTGCTTATTTTTGTGTTTTCTCAGAATAA
This sequence comes from Mantis religiosa, assembly GCA_030765055.1. Classification (NCBI taxonomy): domain Eukaryota; kingdom Metazoa; phylum Arthropoda; class Insecta; order Mantodea; family Mantidae; genus Mantis; species Mantis religiosa. Next base: position 65,895,565 of record CM060955.1, on the reverse strand, counting down.
TAATTATATTTTATAGTGTCTACTTTGACAACATGTTGTCGCGACTGGTGGCCGACACACACGAAGGGGCAGATAGTGCAGCGCGGAGATAAGGGACAGATAGTGCAAGGCGCAGAGATAAAAGGCTTGCCGAAACAGATAAAGTTAGATGACTGAAAGGTTCGTGTTTTGTCTGGTAATTTCTGGAACAGTCTAGAAATACAAGTGAGCTATGAAAAGGAACCGCGATCGCCAGTTAGGGACAGAGTCGAAATGAAACTTGAGAATCGTCCGCGTACAGCTGTGTTTTGAAAGTGAACTCTTTTGTTTGTGGTCAACGACCTTCTTTTTTGTATTTGTCTATGTTACATAATTCTGCTAAATGTGTAGTGTTTAACGCCCACTTTTACTACATACGGCACCGCAGGCGATGACAATGATGATACATGAGATGAAGATGGAGCACCGGGGGAATGAGATGGTGGGAAAACAGGAGATCCCAGAGAAAACCCGCCCCAGCGCCGTGTTGTCCACCACAAATCTCACTTTGCGATCGCTGGGATCAAACCCGGGCCGCCTTGGTGAGAGCCAATTGGTCTAACCACTGAGCCACGGCGCGGCCTAATTCTGTTACGTAAGGGTTGACCAAAGTGTGTTTCTACGGAAATAAAGAGCATTTTGAATTTCTGCAACTTGGACTTTTAATCCTACAAACCCACAAAGTCACACTATTACTAATCTTCCATTACAGAATTTATCAACCAGCAAATCTTAAGAAATTTTAAGTTAAATGAAATATAGCTAAATCCTCCATGTGATATTCTTATGTCTGTACGCACAGTGAATCATATAGGTAATATTTAAATGAGCATTAGTGGTGTCCATTATTTCACCCATTAATCCATTATAATTTATAATAAATAAAGTCACAATATACATGACTAAATCAGTAGATAAGATTTAGGTATTTCAACCTTCATACTGCATTAATATTTTTTTTGTGAAATGCTTATATGTCCATAGGTCAATAGAATGGACCATACTACGAGAGGACCCCACAACCACTACAGAGCATTGCACATAGGCCATGTGGTTCTTAATGCCGTGACTTGAAAGCCTAAAAGGAAAGAATGGAGGTAGGGATCTATTGGGGACCAAAACCAGATAACAGAATGTGCAGGTGGATCCCTAATGTTCCCAGTTAGAATGCTGCTAATGCCTCACCCACAAGCCCCTGAACACCTGTAGGTCCCCTGGAGGTCAGCCTGCCTAAGAGTTGAGCTACTCAACAGATGCTAAGAAGAAGCATTTACAAAACTCTTCAACTTGTCCAATTATGAAGGAAATTATGGGAGCAGGAAATGAGGGACAGAAGTCATGGTAAAAGACTAACCACCTCATGATTTGCCTTTTGACCCAGGAAATCATGGAAATCCCATCATCAGAGTGAGCAGGGCTTGTTTAAGTAGACATTGCAGGAAGTTAGATCTGGACTGCAAGGAAGGTGGTCCAGTTTCCCGAAGAATCCCTTCCAAATTCTCACGTGCTAATGTAGCATATGTCTATTGGTAAGGATAAAAGTGTGATTTTGATTAGGTTCTTGACAGAAATGGAACCTTGATACTGTGATATCTAGATACTCTCAATATTTGGTGGTATGAGATAAACCTTTGATGTTTGGAATTTTTGAGTTTTGCATTATTCAATATTGTTGCATTTCATTTTATGCTAGATACGAAATGAAATGAGTCAAGAATTCACATTATTTCCTTGTATGTATCCCCAAAGAGTTACTAGGCTATAGTTCCTGATAAACCTTGACTGTGTTTTCTATGAGTGAATGAATATGACATTCTATACACTCCTGGCTCTAAGTGAAGGCATGCAAAAAATTGGGAAAGGAGTTGAGGTAGTCATGTAAAATGTAACATTAACAGAGTTGTGAATTAAATTGATTTAACTGACATACCAAATCATGTTTCTGATATAATCTAGTTTGGTCACTTATGTTCTACTATTACATTTACCAAAGTTTGTGAATCCAGCACAAACAAAATGGAACTTAATATATGAGGTAATACATTGCATGGAAATATTTGTCCTTTCCTTTTATCTGTTACTTTATGTTTTAGGAGTCAACTCAGATCATGAAAATATGAGGCATGTTTTTTAAGTCAGCACCGTTTTGGAATTAAAAAAAAATGCATAGATATCGCAATAATTATATTTTTACAGGAAAGCCTGTACCTTAATCTACTTCTCTACATAATTTCCGTGAATATTGAGGCACTTATCATAACGTGGCACCAATTTTTAAATACCCTCCTCATAAACTTCTGCTGCCTGACGTGTTAACCACTGTATCACAACTGTTTTGACTTTGTTATCGTCTTGAAGACGCTGACCGCCCAGATGTTTCTTCAAGTGCAGGAACAAATGGTAGTCGCTGGGCGCCAGATCAGGGCTGTATGGAGGATGATCTAGAGTTTCCCATTGAAAAGATTTGATGAGATCTTTGGTCCGATTAGCCACATGTGGACGGGCATTGTCATGCAGCAAAACGATGCCCTTACTCAACTTGCCACGTCTTTTGTTCTGGACTGCACGGCGCAGAGTGTTCAATGTCTCACAATAAGACGCTGCATTGATTGGCTCATTACAAGGCAGAAACTCCACTAGCAATACTCCTTTTCTGTCCCAAAAAGCTGTGCACATGATTTTCCAGGCAGAAATTGTTTGCTTAAACTTCACTTTTGTGGGTGATGATGAATGTCACGATTCCATGGATTGTTGTTTCGATTCTGGTGTGACGTAGGCCACCCATGTTTCGTTACCAGTAACAATTTGGTCTAAAATAGCTTCACCTTCATTGTGGTACCGCTCAAGGAAAGTCAATGCACTGCCTAAACGTCGGGTTTTGTGCAAATCCGTCAACATTTTCGGAACCCAACGTGAACACGATTTCCGGTACTTCAAGTTCTCGGTCACAATGCGATACAAAACACTACGAGAATATTGAGGAAAATAGTCGCACAATGATGAAATTGTAAAGCGTCTGTTTTCTCTCACCTTTTCGTCCACTTTCTGCACCAAATCTTCAGTAACGACCGAAGGACGCCCACTCCGTTCTTCATCATGCACATTTGTGCGGGCATCTTTAAATGCTCTCACTCATTTCCTTACCATTCCATCACTCATAATGTTTTGTCCGTAAACTTCCCAGATCTCGCGATGAATATCGATCGGTTTTACGCCTTTAGCACTAAGAAATCGTATAACAGCCCGTACTTCACAATCGGCGGGACTCACGATTGTCGGAGGCATCTTAAACACTCAGTAACCAACGTATACAATGAAGAATCAGACTGTAATGGCGTCAGTGCGTAAGCAAGAGATGTAGGTAACCAACGCGCATGCGTGGAACGCCGACCGTAGCGCTGCGGCGGCGGAATCGCAAAACGGTACTGACCTAAAAAAACATGCCTCTTATTTTACAAGTATGCATATGCTAATTACCATAAATATTTTGCTTTGCTAATGCACAACAAACAAGTAAAATAAGAGGAAGCATGGAACTATTTTAAGGCAGAGTGTAAAATACCTAGAAAAACATTTTTACACAGTGGTAAGTCTTTCAACATAAAAAATTTAAAGAAAATATTGCACTCATACACCAGGTGAAAGGAGAACCTTTATAGAAAAATGTATGAGTTTCACTTCGCTGTCAGAATATAATGTCATGGTTTTGAGAAGTATGAGCAAAAGTAAAATGGTTATATGCATTTGTACACAGGAAACTATTAATAAGTATACAGTTCATTAACAAACTACCAAGCGAGATAGCTCAGGCAGTTTCATCTGTAGCCCACGTTCGGGAGGTCTAGGTTCAATCCCCATGGCTGACCTTCCTGACACATAGGCTTTGTTGGGGTTTTCCCGGGATGCCAGGTGAATGATGGGTAAGTTAACGGTAGGACGGTATCCAGTCTCTGAACCTGGTCTTGTGGGGCCGTTTCTGGTCCACAGTAAGGTGGAATACTCTGGCCTACCAGAGAGTTTCCAACTGGTGCAGTACAGGGATCCTGCCCTCTGCACTTCCATGACTTCTTGGGATGGCTGCCCTCTGTCTCCTCTTACCTCATCCTTTCTTCGAGGGGTGCTCCACTTCGGGGCATAGGTACAATAGACCAAGTTTGGCCTTCTGTGCTGAATTCCCTCTATAGCCTAGTCCAGGCCTGTCCAGTCATTAATAAACAATTTCTTTTACATTTTTTATAGTGAGTATTGAGCATCAATGCCTATAAGGCAGTATTGATTTACTTGACTTATATCCTATTGCTCTTTTGCAGAGCATAGGGCTTTGACAAAGCAGCACCAGTGTATCCTATTTTGAGCCAGGATCTTGAGTTCTCCAGAGGTCTTCCCTTCTTGTCATGTCTGCTCCATCACACTGTCTCCATAACTGGGTCTACCTCTTTTTCATTGTTCTTGGGGGTTCCAAAACAGAGTCCTTTTCTCCGCTACCTAGGTACATTCTGCTGTTTCCACAATTTTTGGCCAGAAAATGTGATTTATTCTCTGTACGCATCTATTCATGAATACCTGTAGTTTATAAGTTATTTCTGAAGTTACTTCCAGGTTTCACAACCATATAACAGTACTGTTTTAACATTTGTTCAAAATATGAGAAGTTTGGTTTTCATTGAGACTTCTCTGTCCCTCCATATCAGATAAAGTTGTATGAATGCGACATTTGCTTTCTAGATTCCTGGTTTGACATCAGCAGCTGCTCCTCCATCCTTTGTAAACCACACAGTCAAGATATATATATATATATATATATATATATATATATATATATATATATATATATATATATATATATATATTCTTCGACTTCTTGAATGTCTTCATTTCTGACTCTAAATTTCTGTTTGCTCTTCACATTGATACTCATTGCTTTGCTTTCTGTGCATTTATTCTGAGACCCACTAATCTTGCCTCTCTCTCCAGATCCTGTAACTTTCCTTCCATTGAAGTATATTTCTGAGTCAATAGACATAAGTCATTGGCATACTCCAAAGCCTCCTATCTATCTCCCAGTCCCCATTGGATGCCTCTTTGCCTTCTTCCCGTAACGTTCCTCATGACATTATCTAGAACAATGAGAAAGATAGTTGGAGACAGGATACATCTCTGCCGCATGCCAGAATTTATAGAGAAAGACTACGATAGCTTCCCTACATGAATTACTTTAAATGTAACATCGTTGTAAGTCTCTCTGATGTTTTTGTTGATTTTAGTTGGTACACTGTACTCCTGTAGTATTCTCCATATGATGTTCATATTCAGTGAATCAAAAGCCTTCTCGAAATCCACAAACAAAAGATACAGGTCAGAATTGTATTCATTACACTGTTCTATAATAACACAAAGAGTATTTATTTGATCTATGCATGAACAATTTCTCCTGAAACCTGTTTGTTCATTGCCCAGTTGGTTTTCTATCCTTGCTTTTATCCTGTTCAGGATCACCCGTGTCATCACTTTGCTGCGAATCAAGAGCAAGGTGATACCTCTCCTGTTGTGACAGTTGTTCAAGTCACCTTTCTTTGGTAATTCCACAAGGAGTCCTTCACTCATTTCTTTGGAATTCTTTCCTTATTCCAAATTTTTGTGAACTGTGGATGCAACAGATTGGTCATTATCGGGGTGCACAGTTAGAAGCTCAGGTACTACATTATCCACTCCTGGGGTCTTACCATTCTTTATTTGGCTAATGGCTTCTTTCATCTCATTTCACGAGGGTGGTTCAGTGTTGATACCATCAGTTCCATACTCTTGTTCACCTCTACCCTTAGTCCATCTTCCTCTACATTTACTCTGTTCAACACCTCCATTAAATATTCTCGCCATCCCTTCAACTTAGCTTCATCACTAGTGAGTATATCTCCTTGTTTGTTCTTGATGGGTCTGCCTTGTTTAAATGTCTTCTTGACGAGTTTCCTTGTGATATACAAACCTTCATATTTGTATCTCTTGCTGCAGTCTTACCTAATTCAGCAAGGTCTGATACCCATTTTTTCCGGCCTGCTTTTGCGCTCTTCTTAACTTCCCGATCTTTAGCATGGTACACCACTTGAAGTTCAACCTTCTTAAAATAGAGACTATATTAATAAAGCGATGAAATTTCATTAATTTGTATCACTGTAAAGAAAGCCATTCTTTGCGTCGAACGCGCCTAATTCGGAGTACTTTTGTTTTACAAACTATATGTGTATATCAGCTGAATAAACGAAGTGTTAGGTTCAAGGTTTATAGGTTTCAGTTTATGCTAACATGTAATAATAACTATATATATTGTGTTATACATGCTGGAAAGAAAACTCCGCCAGTATCTCTCTAATTGCACAACGGAAGTTTATGTTAGCTGACGTAACCTTTTTCTTCGCTCAGTTCATATAGTAATTTAGACTGCGTCAGAGCTCCAAGCAATTTCTTTAGCTAAAACACAGTTGAAATAGTTTCCTCAGTGCTAATTATGGCTTCAACTAGTAATGTAGCAAATAAATTAGCTAGTGTAGGATGAGTGCGGGCTTCTGATATTACATCAGAAAATGTGGAAGACTTTTTGCTCTTAGACAGTGATTTGGACATTGATGGCGAGTTTTCAGATTTTGAGGGGGGTGTTGAGGATATAGATAGCAGTGAGGAGGAAAATGACTCATTTCCGACAGGTGTTCGTGAAGAATCAACATTATGGAGGTGTCAAAATAACTAACACAAGTAGACATACGTTCATGAGCACAACCTCTGGTCTACAACCACATACTCAGCTAACTTCTGACAGCCAACCAATTGACATTTTCACAAAACTTTTTACTACTGACTTACTGTCTCTCATTGTTTCGGAAACAAATGTATATGCGAGTAGGGTGAAGAAAGACCTGATTGCTAAAGGCAATTTAGGACCTAAGAGTAGATTGCAGAAGTGGACAGAAGTAACAATGAATGAGATTTACAGACTACTTGGTCTAATTATGCTCATGGGTGTTATTCGTAAACCTACGCTAGACATGTACTGGTCTACAGATGACATGCTAGCTACCCCAGTTTTTGGGAAATGCATGTCAAATAACAGGTTTACTTCCATTTTGCGCTTCCTTCATTTCACCTGCACAGATAATGTGAATGAAAAACTATCCAAAATCAGACCAGTTTTTGATTACATTATTTCAAAATTCAAAGAAAATTATGTGCCTAGTGAAAAGATCACTGTTGATGAAAGCCTGATGGTTTGGAAGGGCCGTTTAGGTTGGAAACAATACATCAAAACAAAGAGGGCCAGATTTGGCATAAAGAGTTTTGATGTATGTGAAAGTAAAGCAGGATATCTTTACAATAGCTGCATATACACTGGCCAAGGGACTGATAACACCGGAGACAAAGATTTGGGATTATCTGGTTCCATAGTAATGCACCTGATGGAATCTGTACTTGATCAGGGTAGGAATGTATATTTAGATAATTGGTACAGTTCCCCTGAATTATTCATGGCCTCACACAAAAGAAAAACAAATGCAATTGGAACAGTACGCTCAAATCGTCTTGGTTTGCCAAAAGATGTGAATACGAAGGCTCTAAGAAGAGGAGAAATGAGGTGCATCAGCTCCCACCCTTGACCTATGTTGCTTGGCAAGACAGGAGGGTTGTTACAGCATTATCCAATTGCAGCTCTAAGATTTTGATGATTGACACTGGAAAAATTGATGCTCGTAACAAAATGTCAATTTTCAAGCCCGATATTATCCAGGAATATAATATGCATATGGGTGGAGTGGATCTAGTAGATCAGGTATTACACGCATATCCCTCTTTGCGAAAAACAATCAAATTGTATAAAAAAGTATTTTTACACCAGCTGGATATAACCATATACAATTGTTTAGTAATTTGGAGAGCTCTAAACCCACGGAAGACAATGACGTACCTGGACTTTCGCATATCAATAGCTCGCAGTCTAATTGAGCAGTATAAAATTCAGAGACCTCTCCATACTGGGGGTAAAAATTCCACCACCCCAGCACCCCTCAGACTTGAAGGAAAACATTTTCCTAAAAGGATACCATCCACAGCATAAAAGTCGCGTCCCTTTAGAAAATGTCTGGTGTGCCACAAGAAAGGTGTCCGAAAGGAAACTAGTACAATTTGCCGTGAATGTGGAGATGTGCTCTTGTGTGTTTATCCTTGTTTTGAGGTGTACCATTCAAGAAAAAACTTTTAAAGGTAAGCTTTTACTTCTTATAGAATTTATTTAAATTTACTCTAAAACATAAGGTTTAAAAGAATATCATTAAATACGCATTAAATGCATGTATGCACAGGACGTCTATACACGTCCATATCGGTTTGGGGCCTTTTAACTTGGACGTCATATGACGTCCATATCGGTGAAAGGGTTAATGAAAAACTTTAGGATAATGCACTTCTCAATACTGATGTGTTTATCTTCTGCTAACTCATTATACTGCTCATTAGAGAAACAACTTGTTGTGTATGGCCAACAGAGATATTTCCCCTCCACCACCCATTCAAGGGCAATAATTGGTTTGCTCATTTTCTGAAGTACTATCAGAATATTCCAGTATATGATTTATCCATCTTCATATTTTATGTGGATTTTTAAGTATATAAAATTAAATGAGAACAGAAAAAAATATAACAATTGTGGATAGAAACATCAAAAGATATCTAAATTTTACTTTATTGGAGCACCACAGTGAAACGAAACATAATTAAATTATAGATGAGTCGTACTTTTTACACATAAGCTTCACTTACACGTCTATATTGAGGAGATGCTTCATGAACTATTGTTTGCATATCAGCTCTGCTGGAGTTAGAATTTCCAGACATTTCATCCACAGCTGTGACAGATATCTTCAGTGGTGTGTTCGTAGTTTCCTCTGAGAACTTCACGTAGCGTCTGAACTTCTCCAAGGAGCTATGACCGTGCCACTGAATATGTCTGCCACAGTTCTGGACGAAACGTCTGGAAATTCCTACTCCAGCAGACCAGGCATAACAGCTCGAAATTACTTCTAGTTTTACTGACTCTGGTGTAAAAGCCTATGCTCTCTCTTTAACTTCAATATTAGCATTTCTTTCTCAGTATGCAGGTATTTGGAATTAGGGCAATAAAATTAAAGCTAGTGCATAAAATAAATTTTTATTTGAGGTTTTCTTAAATATTTTAAAATATTATTTCATCACAGCAAGAAATTACTTAAATAATATTGGTATGCACACATCCTGACATATGGTATAGCAGTCCTTAGTTGGTCTTGGTTTGGCATTCTTCTCTGCTTGAATTTTCAGGCCAGTCACAGATCTTCATACTTTGATGCCACACAGTACCTGGACGGCAGCTGAACTCCATTGCTTTTCCGTACACACAGCGATAGTACTGCAAAATTTATATTTTGTTATTATGATAAAGTACTAAATTAATAAAAAAATACTTTTGCTACAATTATTCAACAAAAAGTTTTTAGTAACATTTTCTAAGTTTGTAATTTGTCTTTAGAGTTGTTATGAAAATTTATTAAGCAGTGCTAAATATATAGAAGCATGGAGCTAGAGTTAGGTAGCTTTAAAGATCTGTAATAATCTGAACCTTATGAAGAGAAATTCTGTTAAATTATTATCTTAAAATTTAAAGAATGAATACAATTAGAGATTCTAGATTAACAGACAAATAAAGATTTTGTTGATGGATGATCATGCTGTAAATTTAAATGGTTCACCAGAATTGGAAAATTCTGAAATGTTCACGTTGCACATTACTTAATGCAATAGTCAATATTTACAAAATCTGCCAGCCCCTGCAGCTTTAGGGCGTTTCATTTTAGACTTTTTGGGTGGATTTATTGATATCAGTTTTTCTGAACCTTGGTTTTAAATGCAAAATTTTGTTAGCAAAAAAAAGGTTTTGTTACTTTCTTGGAAGTGTTGAAAACAGTGTTGTTATGATAAATTAACTTTAAAGAGAGTCGATTAAAGACACTAGGTCGAGAGCTGGCCGATGATAGAGGCAAAGCCTCTGAAACTAGTTCCGGAAAAATTTAAAAGTAAGTGTTGTCTAGTGTCTTTAATCGACTCTCTTTAAAGTTAATTTAAAAGGTTTTGTTGCTTATTTTCTGTAAGTGCACACTGCTGCTATCCTCTTATGCTTCATTTTCATTTGTCATTATCAGTTGGTTTGATCTTCTATGTTCCCATTGTCTTCTATTTGGAACTATTTCACTTAACTTCCATTCCCTTATTCCTTATATTCAGTTGTCATGAGTGAGTAAGTGGTATTTAAGGGCCTGTCAACAACTAGGTTATTTGGGCCTGATTCAGTTGGCATGGTTTAGAAAGATTGCATTGGTAATGTATGCTTTGGCAGCAACACATTCAAAAGTGTTAAAATTCTTCGACATTTAAAGAGAATTATTGCCTAATATATTTAAAATTTTGTTTAAAATAATAGATCCAAGAAGTATTCAAGTGGTCATCAGATTAGTAAATTATATAAGGAATACTATTTCAAAACATTTGTATCTTGCTGTAGGTAGATATTTAATTATTTCAGTAAATGTGATTTGAAGATTACGTTGAATAGTTATGAATTGTAATATTGTATGTTTGAACATTTTTCTTCTCATGCAAAAGACATAAAACATGTGTTTAGGATATATTGAAAGAACACCTACTAGTATCCAAAGATGAATAAAAGGTGGCTTACAATGTGCAACATGTAATTACTAAGCTCATGCCTCAAACAGTACTTATTTTCTAATGCCTAACTATGCATGTCAGCTTATAATTGCCCTGTTACCATGTGTTGGTTCGCTTTCATTGCAAGGTTACAGACTGGGTGTTAAAGAAGTCTGAGATGATGTGTTGCAATATTATATTCCATCTCCACATGGAAATTATATTTATTTAATTGTCAGCTATGAAGTGAAATAGAGAATGAGTAACAGAAGAATTTGACTGGAGGTAATTTTATCTGTAGTGCTTCAGCTTGAGATGAACTACAAAATAAAAGCTGTGCTACATTTTCCTAATACAACAAATATGAATGGAATTTATATCACACCCACTGCTAACAAGGAACCGCTTGTAAAAACTATTTTCTTAATATTGCATTTAACTGACAAAAGTTAAAGTATCAGTTATTAAACGAACTTAAAATATTAAACATTTTCATTGCTTAACCTAATAGTTGGTTAGACTAGAAGCTTGGGATTTATAGTACTATACCATTGTAAGTCACCATTGAAGGATGATGTCTCATATGGGATTCCCTTATGGTATTTGGGAAAAGTGCAAATGGATGGAGAATTTAATGTCAGGCTGGCATTGCCATAGTAGCACAGTAATTAGAACACCGGGACAGAGACTGGGAGATCCTTGTTTCAAATTCTCACTATGAAATGAATTTCCATTACTTATATGTACTTGTGTTTCTTAATAGCTAGAATGTTCATTCTAATTTGTTCCTGCTAATTCAAGTTAGTGACTGGCACATGGATCATGGTTCTTTTAACCCTTTTGCTTATAAAGTGATAAATAAGTTTGTTTACCATTAAAAATCATCCCTATGAGCAGATTATTAACATTGTTAATGCTATTCTACACAACAAGAACACCAGCTAAGTTTAAACATTTTTATCTTTTACCTTGGTGCAGTCCGCATGTGGCATAAAGTCTTCATCTCCTTTGCATTTGGGTTTGTCAGGGTAAGAACCAGTAACTTCATTACTGTCTTCTGTAGTTGCTGGTTTGCTTGAAGTGGGCTCCCAAGGTGTTGGACCCCTTGTGGTAGTTGTGGTTGTGGTAGTGGTAGTGGATGGCTTGGTGACTGGAGTACCATCGTCTGGTAGTGTGGTTGGAGGTTTCATCCAATCAGGCTGTTTACAGAATATTGTTAGGACTCTTGGTACACATAGAGTGTCAGATATTCTATATGATTTATTTCAATATTTTCTATTGAAACAAAAAAAGCAAACAAAAGCTTTTAATATATCGAGATTTAACTGTATTGGAACACCACAGTGAAGCGAAAAATTATTAAATTATAGATGAGTCGTATTTTTTTACAGTCGTATTTTTTTTTCCAATACAGTCTCGATATATTGAAGTGACGTTAAGTCAAGAGGAACACGCGAAAGTTAGATCCAACCACCAACCAACTTTAAAAACCGGACAACATGGAGGTAAGATCGTTCACATTTGAAATACGAAAGTGAAGCAGATGTGTAAAAAAATACGACTCATCTATAATTTAATAAAAGCTTTTAAGTTATTTGTGAAGTTATTTTTATAATATCAGTGTACTGTCAGATTTAATAGTTTTTAAGAACAATAAAAATGTTAGCAACTCATAAAAATCTGCAGAATATGACATCCTTATTTAAAATTCATGTATAATTTTTATATATTTCACTGACAGTGTTGCTTCATTTCAGTTAATTTTGCTTGTTTTCTTACCAACATAATATATAATGATTCATTTCTAATTATTTACTTCTTAGAAGTTTAAATAAATTAATTTACAATATTTTAATGTATTTCCTTCAATTTTAAAATAAGAATATCCACCTTACTTTATTTTATTTCTCTGAATATTTCTAAATGCACCTGAACGTTTTTGTGCCTAAACATTTATTTTCTTTGCTTCATTCAGTCTAAAACATAGATCTTCAGTTGCAGTTATTTACATTAACCCACAATCACTCGCTTTGTTAGATAAAATAGAAATAAACAAAGAAATTGATGCTTTATTTCGAGAGTCAAGTCCAAACATTGCCAAATTACCTTCTAATGTTAAAGTGGATGTGAGATTGTGCTGCTCATACACGATACACTAAACTGAGACAGCAGAGGCTCACTGCCTTTTTTACTACATAGGCTATTACGGTATATACAGTGTATGTGTTTTTAGGTGAAAGTATGCCAATAGTAATTTCTAATCTCCATTAAAAATATTTTGGTAATGTTATACATATTTTTCTATCATTCTCTGGATAACCAAGATTTTCATTATCAGCGCTGTTCCCAGTTGATCCAGGTAAATGAGGTTCTACTGTAAATACAAATATATTTACTTCTCTACTTTTCTGAAATTTAATACGATAAATTTATTTACCCTTGCTGTGGTGGTGATTGTAGGTGTGGGTACAGTATAATCCTTCATGTTGTCATGTATGATCTGAGTGAGTACATTCTTAGGTCCGCACAATCCATGGAAGTCATCCATATCAAGAGCCCATGTCATTGCACCAGCATATCCTTTTGACTTGATGAAATCCATCTTTATCTGTACACTCTTTGGATTTTCATAACCTACCCATTGTGTTCCTACATAAAACAATGGAAGAGAAAATTACTCATAGATTTTCACATTAATAAATACTTATACTATTCCAAAATTGGAACTTCAATTAACTGAACTACAACAAAGGGGCAGAGCATGCACAAATGTAGTTCAGTGTTAATCATTTAAATTTGACATGAATTCATTTTTATATAGAACACAAATACCTCTTAAACAAAACTCCAGATAATCTATTATTTTATTTTGATTTTGATTTAGTGCCAAGCTTTTGCATAATGGCATCTGCTGGGGTTGGTACTAGCCACTTGTCCAGAGATGTCAATTACTACAGTTCTTACACTTAATAATCAATTCTTATACAGCTTTCTTTAGAAATACCTTAAATTCTAAATTTACCTTGCCTTTTCCTACTCACAGCTTTTCTCAATTCACCATTTCCAGTTTGCTCTAACATAACACAAAATTTCACCGAATTTCCTTACCTGATTCAGATCAGTAAACATTTTCTTTATTGTTACAATATCTTTATTTCTCAACTATTTATATCTAATTAATTGTTTCTCTACATTCCCATAAAATATGTTCTCCATCTACTTTGTCCTCACATATCAGACAGCAACCCTGCAGTACATTGTCCCTTTGGACTCTCAGTTTCCATACCCCTAATTGGTGCCATGCTGTTGCTTCTCTTTCCCATTTATTACAGATATCTAAATACTTTTCTAATCTGAAGTTTGGTCCAAATATCCTAAAAGGAACCAATGATCTTTTCTCTTCTGCTTCAGCCCACACTGCTTGACAATATATGTCCTCAAATCTAACATCCTTCTATACTTCCTGTGTTCAGGGACGTATTTAAGGGGGGGTTCCAGGGGGTCCGGACCCCCCCCCCCAAATGAATTGTCATTCCGAACCTTTAATAAATAAATAGTTGAAATAAAACTAAGTTTAAAATGAATTGAAAAAGTTTACTTAAGTTTCTCTTCTTAACGTCTCTATTCACTGTACAAAACAAGGCCGCCTAGTGTAATGAAAACTCTTAATAAGTAGATAGAGTCAACATGAAAAATTCAATGCCACGGCCGGGATTTGAACCACGGATCTCCTGGTTTTCGTCCACCGCTGTTACTATATTTGACTCGTATATTTCCCTGGTAAAACACTAGAGGCTCTCGCATCCGATATACACCGTTTGTGGCGACTTACCATTGTAAGTACTTGGTAGCTCAATGGGTAAAGAGCGACTGGACGGAAATCAGGGGATCCGTGGTTCAAATCCCAGCCGTGGCATTGAATTTTTCATGTTGACTCCATCGTACGATAAACCTTAGCCTATGTACGGCTAGTGTGAAGAAATGATTAATTTCCATCAATTAACTAAAATCTTAATAAGTAATTTTATAAAAAAAATAATAAATAGTTTCACAAGAAATAAACATTTCTGAAAAAATATTAGCAACAAATGACTAAATGATCAAATAAGTTTGAAACTGTGACTCTTTCTTTTGTTCCCGACTGTGCACCTCTTGCTTGCCCTCAGGACTGTCTTCAGAACTGAGTTATTTAAACTGAAACAAGGGTCATTGACTAAAGTGAGTGAATATCTTCTTTTGGATGGAAGAACTTTCGTGAATTGTCTGTTCTCAGAAACATGTCTATTGATTACGATTAAAATGCCGCATGTTTGAGACACGACAATTTTGAATTTTTGGGGAAAAGGCGATAAACACCTCTTTAATTTCCATGATTATTTAACTAAGAAACCAGGTTATCATAGATAAAAACATCAGGTTAAAAGAGAACGTGGAGCTCATAAAATACGCAACTCCCGCAATTTCAACTTCCGGCGTATCGACTATTTTCGAAACATCTCATCCTATATAACAATTGTTATGCACACTTAACAGTCTCAAAATTGCTCGTTGCATAATTTCATAAGAAACCTAGTATTTTATTTATTTATTTTTAATACTTTAACGTCCTTTAACTGGATAATCATATTGGGCAGTAAATGAAACGGGTGATACCATCACATCAGTCTAGAGCGACTAGAACATAAGATTTACCCGACAATCGTCTTATTAAGATAAGGGAATACCCTGTAAAAAGTCCTATTGAGAAAACTATCTTGATCTCGATTGGAAATCGCTTCTGCGGTGCCCAACTTGCGCTCATATGAGCAAAGGTGGACTTTTTGCACTTCACCCCACCTTATCATGAAAGCATTTCCCCTTTTATCGCTCTCTCTACATAATGGAACGTTGCGTCTTGGGTGGAGGTAAACCCTCCTTCCCCTTACGCGGCAAGGTTGGCCAAGATCCCTTCACTGGGAGTCAGACACGCTACCACCAAACTATTGAGGCGGGCTCCAGTTGAAATCATTTATAACCAAACAGTTTGCCTGATGACGATACGCAGTGGAGCAATAGTGCTTTATATGAGTTGCAAAATTGTGAGAACCAGAGAGACTCATGTCAGTGTACGGGAGTACGGGATCAATGTTTATTGCATCTACCACGTGCTTAGTAAGCACAAACGTGTTACATTCCATTTAAAAGGTTGATATTGAGATGTCATTAGGAATGCAAGTTTTGAGGACACCAGAACAGGGGGGAAAAACTTAAATGTCTGCGCGCGCGCTCCAGAACCCAAATATTGGAGGAATATAAAATGTAGGATTTAATTTTGTTATCTTTCAAGGATGCGAAACGAAGACTTTCAATAAAATCGTCCGAAAATGGCTTCAATAATTTGAATTTAAACACTACATATTTAAGATAGCTGCATAACAAATAGAATGCCTATTGTGAATTTTCTGAGGATAAGCCCTGAAGTTTGCTTTACTGGAAGTGAAGTCTGTATAACTATTCTAAACCTAACAGATAAACGAAAAGTTACTGCACAAGTAACTCGTTAAAATACACAAATAATGTCAATTATAATAATGTATTGCAAAGTTAACTAATTTCGACATATTTTTTGTTAGTGATTAAAATTCTCAGATACTTACTTAAAGGTATGTAATTTTTAACTTCTAAGATCCTATTCCGTTTTTCATTCAAGGAGAACTTATACTTCAAATGCATCAATTGGTGGTTCGTTTTTAAATATCTGATTGCTGCTTATATCATTTTATCCCAGGTATAAGAACAAAAGTGTGCAATTAAAGGTCTTTCTATAGACTTTATCCAAAGAAACAAGACAAAAACAAGCTTTTCGGAGAACAATTTGTAGAAGATTAGGTGGAGAAAGTAATGTGAATGTAATATATTACATCTGTTTTTAGTTTTACTAACATGATAAAAATACATCCCTGATTAATTATTAAAAGCGAATAATTCAACGTAGATTTTTGGATCCCCCCGGAAATTGACTTCTGAATACGTGCCTGCCTGTGTTATACTATGTCTGTTCACCCATATATCACCTAATCCACCCTTCTCCAACTGTTCCTTCACTCTTTTTAAACAGGCATCCCAGGCATCCTGACTGGGATGCTTTTCTTGAAAAGTGAGGCAACATTTTATCAGATTATCCTCTGGTAACTGCAGTATCCTGTACCAGTAATTAATCACTTTTTCCATCACCATTCCTTTTCATACTACTTTTTCCTAATTCTAATAGTACTCCTACTTAACTGAATACTGTTACCCCCAACATAAATTTACATTGTGCACTTCATTTAAGATTAAATTTCATCCATCCATTTCAACTCCCCATATTTCCATTCCATACCCCTCCCTTGACTGCACAAGGGCCAAATATAGCCTTTCAAACCACAGTATCTTCAACACTGGGGAGATAATCTATTAAATTTATACAAACTTTAATGTACGGTAGTGAAATATAGATCACTGCGAAAACAAGAGAAAAGAATTAAAAGCCTTCCAGATGAGATATCTGTAATCACTATCAGAATTTGCAGAAGCTAATTAAACATAAAATCATATATTTAAGTCATATTGTTCTGTCACATTGACCATGGTAATGATACGTATTGTTAGTGACTAATGACAATCTCTATTTACCTACAGTGCCAATAAGGTAACTATATACTTCAATATATTTATCAAAAAATGCACCTCTTTTTTGTAGTGATAAAGTAAGCAAAAGTCAATCTGCATAAAACAGAAATCACATTAATGAGAACTGCATTCTTGTATAGCTTGTATACTTATGAAGCACACAGTTCAAAAATTAATAATCAAATTCATGTATAAGTATACTCCAATTTGCACTGAACACCTATGTATATGAATAGTGGATAGCTGTCATTCACTAATTTCATTTTCAGAAATGGTAATTAATAAGGCACTGTAGCAAGTAAATGTTGAATGAAGCAGCAGCATAGAAGAGTATTCAGATTTGGACGAGATAAAGCTGCTTATAAGCTGGCGTACTGGAAATTATAAGTACTTAGTAGATACCCATTAATTATCTTTTTACATCTAAGATGTATTATGTTAGTATCATTCCTATATAAATATAACCTCTAACAACATATATTAAACACTATCTGCATTTATCTGTGAAATCCAGAAGAGGAGTTTACTCTATTTATGGTATATTTGAATATATCTATGCATGAATGCAGTTTAGTTGATAATCAAGTGACTATAATACCGCCAAATTCTTTAAGTTTCAAGACCATACCTACTAATACGATACTAATTATTTCAGATTAATTTTAGTTCTCAAAAAGTGTTTTGTTCTCCTAGTTACATGTACTTCCAAATAAAGGAATAATAATTGTTTTGTAATTAATTAGAGCCAACTGGAAAATTCAATGCCATGGTTGGGATTTGAACAACAGATCTTCTGGTTTCCGAACAGTTGCTCTAACCCTTTGAGCTACCATGGCCAACATGCTGATGCGACATTAAATTCTCCAATTGACTCATTATATTTTCCCGGTAAACCACCTTAGAGTTTTCATATTCAAGATACACATTTGTGGCAACTTACTATTGTAAGTACTTAAATACTGGGATTTTTATCACTAAATATTTTTAATGTAAATTTATTTTGAGGAATTAATCCTTAAAGAATTAACCCTTTTAAATACATTACTCCGGTATATGGGTGTTTTTAATTAATTAGAGCCAACTGAATAATTCAATTCCACGGCCAGGATTTGAACTACAGATCTGGTTTCCATCCAGTCGCTCTAACCTTTTGAGCTACCATGGTCAACATGCTGACATGACATTAAATTCTCCAGTTGACTCATTATATTTTTCCTGTATTTCATTCTACCATTGAAGGTTTCCCTTGGGTTCAGCCACTTCAGAAATTGGCCCATTCATTCATCTGGTGAATGAGATTACGCACAAAGGTCTAGTAAACCATATGAAGAACAATGAAAAAACACTAATTATAGGATGTCATTTCCAGTATTCCTCTCATATGTTTTGTTACTATCCTATTTTAAAAATAAATGTCCTTTAAGAAATTGAATGAATGAATGAATGAATGAATGAACAAATGAATGAACAAATGAATGAACGAATGAATGAACAAACCTACAAATGAATGAACCAATAAACCAACGAACAAATGAATGAATAATATTTAACGTCTGCTTTTACTGCATTTGGCACCACAGGCAGTGACAGTGATGATACATGAAATGAAGATGGAGCAGCGGTAGAATGAGATGGCATGGTAACCAGAGATCACAGAGGAAACCCTCCCCAGCACCATGTTGTCCACCACAAATCTCTCTTTGCAGTTGCCTGGGATCGAACCTGGGCTGCCTTACCTCTTTAAGGAACAATTATTGTTAAATTAATATAGGATTACTACAATATCTGAAAATTAAGCGTAAAATAAAAATACTGTCTACAGTAAATTCTGCTTCCTTATTAGGTAGTTCCTACTCTTCAAAGTACAGTGTGAGCTATATTTAGTCATTGAGTCATTATACCTACATACCTTTGTAGGTATAGGGAACTTCTCCTCCATCATTCCACTTTTGTGTCCAGCCACTTTCATCCTTGAGCGCTGTGCAAATCTAAGATGCAAACAAAAATATCACTAAAACAAATAGCTCACAGGAAAAAAATACAAAAGTATATGAAATACTGCAAAACTAATGTAATTATGTATGAAATTTATTACACAAAAATGGGATGCAAAACAATTCAGTGCTATGGCTGGGAATTGAACATATCTGTGTTACTCCATACCAGTATTCTTTCCATAAACTACTGTGATAAAATACCAAATATTTCTTAATCTTTTTTAAATAGGTTAACGTCCTCCAACTTAAGTCATATTAGACAATGAATGAAATGGGTGAAATGATGCTCAAATTAGCCCAGCATCCATTGAACTTAGAGATATTCACCTTTCAGGATGAGGGAAAACCCTGGAAAATATCTGACGCAGATAATTCACCTTGACCAAGATTCAAACTCGAAACCTCTTAATGTGAGGCAGACCCACCACATCACATTGCAGAGGTGCGTATTTTTAAACCTCAGCTGATTCTTTAATTCTATAAATCTTCAAGGTGATCCTAAATATCCCAAGATATCATAACTTAAAAATAACTTGCAATGTCGAAAAAACTTTTAATTTCTAGGATTATTAATTAACCACACTTACAGCTTTAAGATCCCCAAATTAGATCCTCAATGTGGAAACAAACTTCAATTTTTTAATCTTATTCAAATTTACAGTTATGGTCTTGTACAAGGCCAGCATGACAGAATAATTATTAAAAAATACAATTAATTTTTTTTACACATTTTAGTGCAGGCAGACTTTAATTCTGGACTATTATTTATTGCCATATTTTTAAATAATTGAGGCATTTATTACAAAAATCTGACTTGTTAAAAAACAGTCATTTTCAGAGTTAAACTGAAATATTCAATGCCATTGCCGGGATTTGAAACACGGATCTCCTGGTTTCGGTCCAGTCGCCCTTACCCATTGAGCTACTGATGGTCATGACATTAAATTCTTCAATTGGCTCATATATTATTCCAGTAAACCACTAGGGGCTCTTGTATTCTAGATACACCATTTGTGGCGACTTACTATTGTAAGTACTTGAATCCCAGGCTTCATCATTAAACTCTTATTACTTGAGAGTAACTATCGCACTAGCACGTTGGAGAATTTAATGTCATAACAGCATTTTGGCCATGGTAGCTCAATGGGTAAGAGCAACTGGACAGAAATCAGGAGATCCGTGGCTCAAATCCTGGTTGTGGCATTGAATTTTTCAGTTTGACTCTATCTATCCAAAACCTTAGCCTAAGCACAGTTAGTGTGAAGGAATGATTAATTTCCATAAATTAACTTAAGTTATTTTCAGTTTTTCTTTAATGTGAAAGTTGTCTTATTACATATCTATTCAGTAGCAAATGTTGTATTTATAATGTACTTTACATAAAAATATCATTTCTGATGATTAAAGCATTTCACCTAGGACAAACATTTTGTGGGAAAAAGCTTTGATTTTGAGTCAATTGATGGAAATTGATTGTTCTTCCACACTACCCATGTACAGGACAAGGTTTAGAATCAGACTGAAAAATACAATGCCATTTGGTATGTATCTCACTGTATATGAGATCTAATGATTTACCAGGAAAAAATGTTAGTCAGTTGGAAAATTCAGTGTCATGCTGGCATGTTGTTATGGTAGCTCAATAGTTAAGAGCAATTGGACGGATACTGGGAGATCTGTGGTTCAAATTCCATTTATGGCATTGAATTTGTCAGTCTGACTCTACCTATTCAAAAACTTTGACCTTTAGGTTTCCTGGAAGTATCAATATTTCACATAATTCTGCAATGGACAAAATGGTTGTAGCAAAAATTGGTAGAGCTCATTTCCTTCTGATATTGACATAAATAAGCCTAATATCTTTATTCTGTTATGGTGGTCTTCGAGAGTGTTAAAAGGTCTTGCAGGAAGATAAAAAGAGAGAGAGAGTACAGAAGATCCATAAAACTAAATAAAGTACAAGAAAATACAAATTAGTTATTGAAGAATGTAACTCAGAATTGTGAGAGTTGTACTTACTTCATAATAGGCAAGGAATCCCTTAGCTCTTGTGTAATTTCCAGGGGCACCTCCTCCAGCCTCCTTATTTATATATGTCCCAGGATCGTAGTTATTGTTTGAAGCACTCAAAGTAAAGGTGCGGCCATAGAATGGGATTCCAACCACTAGCTTGTCTGGTGAACAACCCATGTCTACCCAAAGTTGTAGTCCATCATTCTGTTTATAGAAAAAGAGTTCATATGAATTAGTCATAATATTCCAGAATATACTCTTATTCTTCCTTAAAATTCACATTTAAAAGTTTAAATATAAAACTTACCACATTAAGCTTCTCATATGCATATTGATCATGAGGCCTTCTATAAAGTGGACTGTGGACATCAGCAAATCCAGCCCAGTTTCCTCTCAAGTCATATGACATAACATGAACTGCGGTCATCAGTCTGCAAAAAAGAATATTAACAATCAACTGAGTTTTAAGCATAAAATAAAAAGTGTGCAATAAAAATGGCACTTTTAGGAAAAAAGTGCTACATACATGAATCTCATTTATACAGATTGTGTGGGACCAGAGGCACACTATTAAATAAATGAAGCTACTAATCTATATAAGCCTTTTTATTTCAGCACTAATTAGAATAAGAAGGAAATACTTGAATATTAAAAGCAGAAGCATTATTAACAGTGAAGTATTCTTCATTTTTGAGTTTAATTTATGAGTCACTATGTTTACACTCAAACTTCACTTACTAAGTTGTTGTATATTGAAACATTTTCAAGATCATTCAATCTCATACTCAGCTGTTTGGTGACTAAATGAACATTCTTCTTCCTCCACTACTACGGAGCTCCGATCCCTTTGCCATCTGGTGTTAGGGGCACTAAGTATTAATACTTCATTTAATGCCGGGATTTCAAAATTTATAACTTTATCATGGTTTTTGGTTATGAATATTTTTTCCCAAATATCCAATTCTATGGGTGTACTTAAAGATTTTAACAGTTTTATGTTATGGCCAATGTTGTGGTTTTCTGTCCAAAAATGGTGTAACACTGCAGATTTTTCTGTTTCTTTCAACTTAATGTTCCTCTGGTGTTTTTTTTGCCTCGTTAGAACAACGTAGTAAGTGAAGTTGAGTGTAAACATAGTGACTCATAAATCAAACTCAAAAAAAAGGAAATACTTTTTGTACGAACAGTTTTTACCCTTACTTTATTTTCTGAAACACCATGCAAGTTTTTTTTTTTATTTTTTTTTTTTATACCAGTGCTGCATTTGAAAAGCAAAAAAGCAAAGTAAGTAAAGAAAAATGTATATATACCAAAAATTCAGAGTATGAGAGCCGAATAAACAAGTTTCTTGTGCACATAAAAAAATATTCACTTTCACTATGGTAATAATAAATTTATATAATGCATAACTTATGCTACAATACAATGTAAACTTTTCTCTTTTAAGAAAGGAAATAAATAATTATATTTAAGTGTTTTTAATTATATACATTTACTGAAAAAACTATTTGTAGTCAGTTCTTTTTTTTTTTTTTGGTCACTTACATAACATAATACACATTCATCTTATCTTGGTCTGGATTAATTGCATATTTTATGTTTTACTGGATTTTTTTAGTGTTAGTAAATTTATTTCTGTAAGTTATATTCAGAATTACAAATATAATAATATTTGAAAGACTAGAGTGAGACTAAAAAATTCAATGCCATAGCTGGGATATGAACCATGGATTTTCTGATCTCAGTCTGGCTGCTCCCATCCATTGAGTCAATGTGCCAACATGACATTAAATTCTCTGACTGACTCAAATTTAATATCATGCTGGCATGTTAGTCATAGTAGCTCAATGGTTGGGAGCAGCTGGATGGAGTCTGGAAGATTCATGGTTCAAATCCCTGCTATGACATTGGATTTTTCAGCCTGACTCTACCCTCTCATAGTACGTCCTACACACGGCTAGTGTGAAAGAACAATTAAAATTTACAATGATATTTTTAGCACTGTACTCTTATTACTATGCAGAATGTCCCAGGTATCTGAACCATTATATTACCTTTCTACACTACAAAAACTATATACAAAAGCCTGGATGTCAGAAATATTAAGAAATTGGTGAAACTTTTCAAAATGGGAACCTGAGTGTGAAGATGAGCCTTATAATGGTCACCCTTGAACTGCTTTGGGGAAAAAAGTGAATGCAGTCTAAACTGCTGAAAAAGTTATAGGTAGTGTGTTCTGGGATGCACAGGGTGCATGCTGGTTAATGTTCTTAAATCTAAAAAAAAAAAAAAAAAAAAAAAAATCATGAAATCTAGCCACTTTTGAAACTTTTGTCGTGTATTGTGCTGGAAAGGAAATTGTCAAGCAATGGCATGTGTCCCCACACAGCTTACGCAACTGTGGAAAAGATCAGAACAGTTGCGTGGAAAACTCTTCAACATCCTCTCTACAGGAGTGAAAAAACAGTGTGAGTGAAGCAGTGTGTCAATATCTTCTCGATTCACTTTTGTGCTGTTTTTTCACAGTGTGAGTGAAGCAGTGTGTCAATATCTTTTCGATTCACTTTTGTGCTAAGTTGTGCTTCACTGTCTCTACGCTTCTTTCAAGTTTATACTTCAAGTTTATGCTTTGATCCTCTCTACATTTCCAACTTGGAATCCTCGACTACCATCTTTTCAGTTATGTACATGACCAATGCTGAGGGCAGTGGTGGATATTCAGAAAGGAGTGTATCAGTTTTATTGTAGGAGTCTTTTCTAACTTGAACAATGATGGGGAAAATGTATGCAAAGAATAGAAACTATGTTTGGAAAGATAAGTTGTGTACCTTTACAAGTTTACAAGTGACAGAAAAATCTATGAATTAATATGATATACTTGGTTTGTCTAAAATATAAAGATTAAGATCTGTAAACTTTGTTGTTCAAGAAAACTGGCATTTGTATGTAACATGTAAGTGGTAACAAATAAAGCAATAATATATGAATGAATTATAGGGAAGATTTTAGTGGAAATGTTCATATTTCATGGATTTCCCTCCCCCAGTATGGAAAAGGCTACAATTAAAGAAATTAATTTCCTTATGTTTTGCAGTGTATAAGAAATACAGCAGAGATTGAATGTACACTCTTAAAGGCAAAGTCCAAAGGAAAACTGTTGAGAAGAGAGGCTGAAAATGTAATCATTAAAAAAGCGAAAGTTTAAACTGAAAAAAATCCTAAAGAAATATATATAAAATTTTTAATATTTAAAATTTCAAAAGAAGAAAAAATGTATTTACTCGCAAAGGTCTGGAACATGATATCCTTCTTGCAGACGGAATTTTGCAAGTGGCACAGCCATTGTGAGTTCCCAGCCTTTGCCTTCCTTGTCGAAAGCTCTTCTCAATTCCTGTACAAAGAAAAGGAAGCGGTCCTTATCTGAAAAACTTCCTCCTCTATCTGCTGCTCCAGGGTACTCCCAGTCCAGGTCAAAGCCATCAAAATCATATTTGTGCATGTATTCTGTAAAGAAAATTCAAAGCATTAAACAAAAGGAACTGAGTACCCAAATTTTAACACTGTAGATCAGAACATTCTTGAAAACATATGTATTTCTTAATGCTAATTTATGTTAAAAGCAAAATATAGTTTATAAAACAATTGATCAACTGGCTCCTGCAATCCTAATAATATTTGCATAGTTACTAGCACCATTATAAATTATTTTCATTTATGCACTTTGCACGGGATGGTAAGAGAGCTGTATGTTTTTCGTGTTTTAGCACAAAATGCTGTTAGCTAGATTTACAGTGTGCAGAGACACAGCATTCAAAGTTGTATAACAGAATATTCAAGATGTCATCAGAAATACATTTTTTGAAGCTTCTGAATAAATATAAAAATGCCCGCCTCGGTAGCGTAGATGGTAGCCTGTCTGACTCATGTTCTCATGTTCAAGAGGTCCCGAGTTCGAATCACAGTCAGGATGAGTTACCTGGGTAAGGTTTTTTCCGGGGTTTTCCCTTATCCTGAAAGATGAATGTCAGGTAACTCTAAGTTCTGTGGACCCTAGGCTCAATTGAGCATCATTTCACTCATTTCATTCATCGTCCGATATGACAACGTTGGAGGAAAATACAACAATAAAAAATAAATTTAAAAAATTTAAAAAGCACTTAGAAAAAGCTGTGATAAATCTAATTTTTCTTTATAGTCAAGAATGTGATACAAAGTCTTTTAAGAAAATCTTCCAACTCAAAGCTATATACACGGAAAGCTTTATTATATTTTATTTTTTAAAAAATAGCTATTATATTGATTAAAATACCATTATGTTTAAAATATTTGATTTATAAGATCTATGTCTTGAGTTTTCCATGAACTGCTCGTGAAGTTCTCTTCATTATATATTAATTTTGTCTAACTTTGTATAACTTATGAGAGACAAAAATATATGGCTTATTTGTAAATATAGATCTTGTTGAGGCATATGTATATTAACAACCTTTTTTCGTGGCTTTGACCATTTCTAAGACATACATTGTTATTGGTTTGAATTCTCAAATTCTTTATATTTTTTCTGAAATGTTAAAGTTGTTGTTCATTTGTTTCTTGCAGTCATGCAAAGACCAGAATTTCAAACCCAGCATGTAGCAATACTTTTCAAAAGATCTGACTATTTCTTCAGCCCTGTATTCCCCTTGTAACTGCCACAAAATATTTAATGAAACAATTTTTGCAAACATTCATCTCAGTTAAGTTGAAGTTTTAAGAACATTAAGTTTTTATAAGAACAGCTTGAAGAAGATTGAGAGAGTACATAATGTGCATGTAACACATGTTTATATATATACAATATATGCTATGCAAATAATTACCTCTTTTAGAATGTCATTTTTCATTTATTATATTCGTTTACTTAAATTTCTGTTAATGCAAGAATTTATTGGTAGCTATAACTTTTGACAAATTAATTAGATGCATTTTCACAAATCATTTTACCATCTTTTAGCACTTTGTATCAAATTTGCATTATAACAATGCAGCAACCTGCTTATTTGTCTCAATGCAGTGGTAATGCAATTTCAGGTTTGATTACTGGTACCAACATGCAGATTTTATCCTACTGGGAGACATGGTTTGTGGTGCACTCAGCCTCATTAGATTTTGAAGGGCCAATTGAAGAGCTACTGGAAATTTGAAGCAGCAGTCCCTGGTTGCTAAGACCACATATATTGGCCAAGAGAGACTGGAGCAGTGAACCATGTCTGCTCCTGCAGTTCTGGACCCTATTGACATGTAGTGGGCAGAGGGCGGGGGGGGGGGGGGGATGCAATAGTGGGCTGTATGTGTTGGCTCAGAAAGGCTGTTGTGCTGTTGTGCTGTGGAGTTAGATAGTAACCTGTTTATACTAATAGGATTGCATAACATTGTCATTTCAATCTGAACATTCGAACCACTCCTGTTTGGGAGCTGTTTAGATTGTGTTGGTCTCGTCAGGGTAGTGGTTCAGTCACCCACAGGTATTGGGTGCATCTGGCAGGCTTGACCACCCAAATAGGGTTGAGGAGTGCCTAAAAGATCCTTTTTTCTAGCCTGGATAGGTAGTAGTACAGTGTGCTAGATCACCAAGAGCCCTACAAAGGCTAGTTTTCTCGGATGGTTGATGCACTTAAATGGCATATCAACTTCCACCCAAAAGGGGGAGCTTTTTAGACACAAGATATTATCCTAATGGATAAACCAATGGTAACAAAGGGGAAGTTTCGACTCTCGGGTACACCTCACTCCACACACACATTAACATTTCACCTGACGACATTTGATAAAATGCACTTTAATACTTAATGTATTTCTGAAATGAAGGAAATAATTGAAATACAAGTTTCTCAGTAAAAAAGCTAATCATTATTAAAGTGCTATATATGAATTACTTATCACTTAATTTTAAAAATATATCTTAGACATTGAGTTATAAGCAATGTTCAAAGAGTGCAAAATACTTACCTACAACACTGCGAATGAAAGAGGTTCTTCTTTCCTTCATGCTAACCAATGCTGAATATTTGCGACCACCTTCACCCCATCCTCCAACAGCCATTTGTGTTTTCAGTCCTGGGAATTTGCTCTTGAGTGCTGTGAAATTGGCATAACCATGCTTTTCTACATCAACCTAGAGTAATAACAAACATTGATGCACTTTAGTTTCTATGTATCTAATAAGAAGGAAAGAAAAAGTAAGAAAAAACTTGAAAACTAGTTACATGGAAACAAAGAGTACTATACATTCATAGGAATCTGGATAGTTCTCTGTCTTAGTCGAAAGTAAAGATTTTAGCAAAGAAACATACCTCTGGATCTAATACAAGGACCTCCCATGTCACATTACTGACACCAATGAAGGAGTAGATAACATGTGTACACATATCTCCAGGAATATCATCAATGGTGTAACGTCCCAAGCCAGGTCTGTAGATAGCCCAGTTACTGAAGTAGCATGCTACTCTGGCAGGTTTTTCTCCTAAACAGAAATAAACATTACTTACAGCTAAATTGTTAAAGGCATGAATGCAAATGCAATTTTATTTGCATAAAAACATTTTGAGAGTTTCATAACAACTCGTTACTGTAACTGTTACCTTTTTCTGTTTCTACTGTTAGTATGTAAATGTACCAATAAATTTCAACTTTGAAACAGAGAGCAAGCCTCCAGAGTAAACCATCTAAAAGTTTTATATACTCCTGATTTAGGAAGATCAAAGATTTATGAAATAATTTAACATTATTGTATTGTGTGGTTCATGTTACATCTGATTACTTTTACTCAAATGAATAAATTCATTAAATATAATATTACAATGCTCAACACTCCAAGTTGAGATCAGCTACTTTTATGCTTAGGTCATTGAACTCCTTTTGTCTAATTCAGACATTAAAACAGGTACATTATGAATATTTTTGTTTAATAATGAAATATGGTTTGATATTCTGGGGCAACTCGGTGGAGAGTAACAAGTTTATATTACAAAAGAGAGCCATCAGAGCGATATGTGGCATCAACATTATGGTTCTATGTAAGGGTCTGTTACAAAGGCTAAATATTTTAACACTTCCTTGTGAATATATCTTTATGCTTATGTGTTTCGATATCAGAAATCAAGGCTACTTTACACAAAAAGTGAATATGCATAGCATAAATACTAGACGAAGAATGGACTTACTTAAACCCAGTGCTGGATTGACTGTTTTCAGAAAGGAGTATATTATGAATGTATCAGAATATTCCCTTCTAAAATACTTAAAATTACTCTCTTCAGGAAAAATGGATAAATATAAGTCTACTCTTAAAAACTATGTAAGCAGCAAGGCCTATTACTCAGTTCAGGAATTTATGGATGATTGTGAAAGTGTCCTGCGCAATAATGGGAATATAATGTATCATTGTATTGGTTTAATGTATTGTTATCCCCATAAACAAATGGTTGTTACATTTTCTTGGATGAGTAATTGTATAGTATTATGTGTAGTAGTAATAGTTCTTGAAATATTTTCCTCTTTCAGTCAGATGTTTGATATGTTATATGTTTGCTGGTGGTGGTGATACATGTTTTGATGTATGGTGGTGGTAGTTAAAATGATTATTATTAGATTTGGTGAAGGTTGCTTTCTGTATGATGTGTTCGATGTCCTAGAGCGCTGCTCAGTGATAGTACCAAACAAACAAAACGAACTCCAATATGACAAATGGAGTAATGAGGATAATAATCATTTCTTCCACACTAGCTGTGTGTAGGCTAGGTTTGAATGAGTAGAGTCAGACTGAAAATTTCAATGCCATAGCCAGGATTTGTACTATGGATCTACTGCTCTCCGTGTGGTTGCTCTAAACCACTGAGCTACTATGGCCAACGTGCTGACATGGCACTAAATTCTCCAACTGACTTGTATGTTTCCCGGTAGACCATTTGGGGTTCTCATATGCTATGAGACGTGCACCTTTTGTGGTGACTTACTATGCTATTAGTGCTCAATTCCAAGGCTTCATAATTAAACCACTATGTTTTTATTTTATGTAAATTGATGGAAATAATCATTTCTTCCACATTAGCCATATGTAGGCTATGGTTTGGATGAATAGAGTCAGACTGAGAAATTCAATGCAGTGGGGATAATACCTTTCTTCTGTTTTGTTCTGCATAATCAGTATATTTTGATTAATCTCTATCTTAGTTTGTTTTTATTTTAAAACCACTAATGTTATGTGAATGTGTCCTCAGTTTTAAGACAATATGAAAATGACAAGTTTTTTCAAAATTTTGAATATTTTTTAAATGAAAGTACTATTTTTATTTCAAATAGTTTCACACATGAATGAATATCCAATAGTAGACATCCATGGAGAAGTAAAAAGTTAAATTTGTTTTGTTATTTTGTATGATTAACACAACGAGCTCTAGCTACCAATTACTTCTTTTTCTTAACCGAGATTCATATTACCATGGCCCTTCAATTACTTTACATTATTCAGTGAGTGCAAAAGCTCTGGCTGTTATTTCTTAATTAGGTCTCGTTATCTTCATGTTTGCAGAAGATTGTTGCAGAACTCTAAATATTAATACTCACTTTTCTTAATCATGAATTCACTGTCATAATGGCCTCCCAATTTCCATTAATACTTTTTTTCTAATTAAAATTTTCTTTTGTCCCCACCTCCTCTTGAAAAAATCTGCATTGTTCTCATTGGGTACCATTCCATAAACAAACAAAATTAAGTAATAAATGTTATGAATCATTATCAAACATTTTAAAAGAGCTTTGGTTCATATGACTGAGTGACTGATCTAGTAGATGGCTTGTAATAATCTTTACTTCCAAAAATGTTTCTTGTCGACTATGAAGTCCCAGGTTCGACTTCCATCTGGTCATTTCTCTACCATATATTTATCCTAAATTTCACCCAAAAGTTCAATACCAAGTTTCACTGCAAATACATGTTTTGAGACTCCTGAATTAAATAAAAAAAGAAGCATCTTTAGACAAAGGTCCACATGTGTGTGTGTGTGTGTGTGTGTGTGTGTGTGTGTGTGTGTGTGTGTGTGTGTGTGTGTGTGTGTGTCTGTGTGTGTGTGTCTGTGTGTGGTGTGTGTGTGTGTCAGTTGCAAAACTCGAAAACTGAATGCCAGTTAAACTGTAACTTAGTATCTAAGTTCAGCACTTTCCAAGAATGCAACACAAATATTTTCGATAAAATCCATTTACTTCAGACTTCCCTTACAAACAAGGAACATTTTTTTAAAATGTTTATTTTCTCAAAAATGGCTCAAAGATTTTGATTAAAATACTATATGTTTATGATATTTAAAACTTGAATTTTTTGGGGAATATCTCTAGAAGTCCCCTTTATTCTTGAAGACGTTTGGCTAAATGGTAAAACAAAAGAGATAAATATAATCTTACTGTACAAAAGATCAATATTGTTAAAACACACATTGTATGCCAAATATTTTATTTATTTGCTTTTAGAGGATGATGTGTTTTAGAGATATTTCTGGTTATTTGTCTGAATTCTGCAGTACCCCAGTACATGGGAAGACATTCATTTTTTATCTCTTATCGATGCTAAGAGAACAGAATTTCAAAGCCATCACAAAGAGATCAGCTCAAGATTTGAGTTTCGTTTAAAGCTTAATCGTATTCCCATATTTCCCTTTAACCTACAAGAAAATTAATACTATTTACTATTTCTACAAATGTTTATGTCGATTAATAGGAGAGATACAGAAATCAGTGTTTGCATGAATGATTTTTACAAGAGTAGGCAAAGAAAGTCATGTGAGTGCAACACATCAGATTTTCTTTAACTAGAATCATCCTTCACCTCGCCGAGAGTAAAATCAAGTTCCTAAAAATCTACAGTACGATTAATAACACCATTTGTTGCTTCTCGAGATATATAGATAGCCAAAGCTTCGGAGAGAGAGAGGTTGTGTCATTCGCGCAAGAGATTTTGTATCACATTGACCCCGGGGAAACCTAGAAACGTTGCAGACTCACCTTAGACCCATCATAACTTCAATTGTCTCCTACAACTTGTGACACTTCATTAAAAAAACAAAACGAACAAAAAAAATCTATCCACCATCTATTATAAATGCATCATAACGGCAACAAAAGAGTTCCAGAATGGTAAAAGGTGGAAGGCTCCTTCTCGGAAGAGAGGGATGGCTCTTCAACGACACTTCTGTGTGGCTGTGCGATTTTGTGTCGCGCGACAAAGAACGATGTGACGCTGCAGGATTTTCCAAGGTCTATTTATGCATGCAAAGTGAATATTTTCATAGTCAGCTGTGTGTTGTTGCAAATATCGACTAGGTATATCAGTCTTTTCCAGATTTTGATTCGACAGCTAATGCGGATTCTTGTGTGTTGCAATATTTCTGCAAATTCTTAATTCCTCCGCCTCTCCCCCCCAAAGTAGACGAAAATGCTGGTGTGTACTTCCGAACAAACAATGTGAAGTTCGTGTGCCTTTTAGAAGCAATGTGGGAAATTGCTTCTTGTTGTAACGCTCCTTGTAACCTGTTCAGCAATCAGAGCGAATCGCCCAAGTTCACCTAGGTCTTTTAACACACACTTGCGTCTGCCTCACGTTCAAGAAGTCCCGAGTTCGAATCTCGGTTAGGGTGAGTTACCTGGATAAGTTTTTTTTGGGATTTCCCTTATCCTGAAAGACGAATTTCGGGTAGCTCTAAGCTCCATGGATCCCGGACTCATTTGAGCATTATTTCAACAATTTCATTCATCGTCCGATATGACAACGTTGGAGAACGTAAATTACAAAAAAAGAAGAAAAAAGAAAGAAAGAAAGAAAGAAAGAAAGAAAGAAAGAAAGAAAGAAAGAAAGAAAGAAAGAAAGAAAGAAAGAAAGAAAGAAAGAAAGAAAGAAAGAAAGAAAGAAAGAAAGAAAGAAAGAAAGAAAGAAAGAAAGAAATAAAGAAAGAAAGAAAGAAAGAAAGAAAGAAAGAAAAAGAAAAAACACAC
Source organism: Mantis religiosa (assembly GCA_030765055.1). Lineage (NCBI taxonomy): Eukaryota > Metazoa > Arthropoda > Insecta > Mantodea > Mantidae > Mantis > Mantis religiosa. The sequence continues at coordinate 65,863,142 of CM060955.1, read as the reverse complement.
ACTTCATCCATATCCATATTTTTTGACAAAAGCTTTAAGAATATGACTATATCGATGGTAATCGAGAAAGAAAAAACAAAAATCTATGCTCTCTTGTAAATATGTGTGAAGTTAAATGGAACTACTAAAATGAACACGTAATTGCTGATGAGCAATTTTGTTTTTCAAAGATAGAAAAGCCACCGAAATGATCCGAGAGGTTAAAGGTGATATGAAAAACCAGTATTGCAGCGCTGGTCCTGTAGCTGAGTTAGATTATGTAAGGAGTAAACGATATGTTCCAAAGGATACAAATTGATGGTAAAATACAATGAAAAAAAAAATTCGTAGCTTTCAACGGCAAGGGCGTGTTCAGATTTATATGCTTTCCAGGTAAGGTGATTCCAGCGATAGTAATATTTACATGCTATTTCACAAGAGATAACATTATCGCTTGAATTGTTTGCAGTTCTCCATGGTAACTATCCGTTTAAAGCACTTGCACAATGGCCATGCTGGGTATAAATCTGTGCCCACTTCTGTTGTTGATAGGTATAAAGAAGCTTAGAAAAAGAATGTAGGTAACTAATTTGATATTTACTACGCATCACTTCTCAGGATCATTTCATAAAAAGAGCGCGCTTTCATTGTTTAGAAGAGAAAGGCACGTACGATGGTAGCATAAACTGAACTTTTTCTTTCTTTACATTGCTAGGGAAAGTAGTTTGGTATTCTGCTGAATGTATCAGAAGTAGCACTTTGAAAATGTCCTTTTGTTCTTGACACAATTTTTTTTGCAGCTCGCTTCTGCATAAGTTTACTCAAGCATTACAGAAATGAGGTTATTTACTACAGTAAAAGCTACTGGGCCGTAAATCATAAATAGGAATTTCTTTTCTTTGCTTCCTTCCCTCCTAATTTTAAATCTATAACAGTGAGCTCATTTAGCGTAACAAATCACTCCATTTAACTTTACACTTAAACTGCTTATGGTGCTGTAGCATTTTTGTGATTTGAGCTTGATTTTAGTTAATTATTCATCTCTGAAAATATGTTTAATGTTTTGTAATACTTACAATATAAAGTAAAAGTTTAGTTGATTTTTAGCTGACCTTGTGTACGCGAGTATTTTTAAAGTTGTCGAAAATGTTAGGATATAGTGATTTCTTCTTTCTTGTCGAAAATGAATCAATGCCAAAATATCATATAGTAATAGTCATATGTGAACTCAAAAACATGAGCTCTAACTTATTTTACATCCTGTTATATCAACAATTATAATAGACGTATAATTGCCTTATCTGTTTTAATCAATATAAAGATCAATGGCCGACCTACCTATAAACACGTTTAAAATGATAGAAGAGTGACGTGAACAGATCCTTTTATTTAGGCTATTATATTGAGTATGCCCGTCTTTTGAGTGAGTGAGTGAGTGTGTGTGTGTGTGTGTGTGTGTGTGTGTGTGTGTGTGTGTGTGTGTGTGTGTGTGTGTGTGTGTGTGTGTGTCTCCGTAGGGATCCGTTCCCTTCAGCTGCCGTGGTGCGGGCGCTGCGGACCCTTAGCACTCGTGATACCTCTGACGTTACTAGAGGAACTTCGGACCGAATTGCCGAACACCTCCCGTTGGGGTGTTGTTCGGATTGGGTTGGACTCGAGGGGGCAGTGTGTTCCCGACACCCACGGGGGCACCTCCAGCCAGGCTACGGCCGCCCGGAGGAGGTAGAGGGTTGCCTCATAAGTCCCGGGCAGAGCTAGTAGAAGGTGTGCTACATCATCAGGCGGCCCCACCGAGGTTTTCGGTAGTCTTCCCTGCGGGGTTGACGCGCGTAAGTGGCGTATCCACTTCCATCCCGTCTTGACGTTGTTGTCGCTGGAGGGGGGGGGGGACTTGTGGCAGTAACGTATTGGTATAAAGCACCGATAGCTATAGTTCTCAAAGTTAGAACTGCTCATTCTAAGCACCATGATGACTAATTGTTTTAAAATTGAAAATTTTGGTGATGATATGAAATTAGCAGCTGCTGACTGTACATGGTGGACTACTTCTAAACTTATCCAATGTGCCTCTGAACCAAAATTTACTTGTAGCCATAGTTAAACCGAGGCAATATATTAAATGTTTCAATCTCATTTGTCATTTCTCAAAAATAATATGATTTATAAAATGCTAATTTTATATTAATTACATGTATCAAACTATTAGAGTGTTAAAGTATTAACATTGCTTGTAGGATACTTGAATCATATTGAGGTGATTCAGGTTGGAAAATATTGGATATGAAATCTTTGCTTGGAGAAATTTCAGAGTGAATGTTTGAAAAATAATAACTTAAAAGAAAACAAATTGTTTGCGCAGATAATACGAACTGCAATTTTGGAATTGTATCTAGACAACGCGTCAACGTCTTCACAAAACTGAAAGGAAATTTAGGTCGTGTCATTTGGTCTGCTCAATAATCCACAACGCTATCCAAAGGCTGCTGATGTCCTTCTTACTGTTATTGAAGGCATTGTTTCAAAAGTATATTATTTCTGTAAGTATACTGTAAAGGTTGAAAATCTTAAACAAATTTTTAAATTTGTAGATCAGGTATACAATCAAGTTTTAGGGTAAAGCAGAACAAGATGGGATGCTTTTCTCCATACTGGCACAAGTCTTTTATTTGTGTTCGTCTAAAATCATATTTCGAATCTCAAAATGTATGTCTGTTTGTTAGCAACTCATTCTTTGAAAATCCTTTATCAGAAGCTTGGCTTCCAAGCATAAACGTTTCACAATGCAGTTCTAAGAATAGAGGGGTCAAACAATTACAAACAATTGAAGTAATATCTGTGTAAAATTATTTAAAAGCTAATTTAGTTTCCAAAGGTGAAGATTGCTTCATAACTTCAGCTGTCAGATCAGTTCTTGGTAAATAGTAAAATTAGGATTTATCGTCATATTGCAAAATTTGAGCAGTAATGCTCATACTTTTATCAAAAAAGTGACTTAATCCCATTGACAGTTTGCGAGACTACAGTTGGACATAACACTTAAGGCAGGACTATTCCAATGGAAGCATAGGTCTGTCCAGCAACGCAAAGAAAGTCCCTGTAAGGATTGTGCTCCTTTACACAGTGGGGCGACAGCGAATGTGTGTGACAGGGAACGCATGCTACACAAGGAGCAGAACCGTTAAAAAAACATGCGCCCTATTCACTCCGTACACTAAAACCGGGAAGATTCATTCACAAAAGTAGAAGCCGTCAGAATATTTTTGAATGGTCTATAACTGTATTGACATGGGGTGTCATAAACCTGCCCAGGGAGGGCGTGGGGACCTTCTCTAACCCCCCTGCGTCTCAGGCCTCGGAGCTTTTCTCTCCTGTGGAAGACAGTAGGTATATAAGAAATTAAAGATTTCGTTCGTAAAATGGCTCCGACTATAATAGACGAGGTTTGTATGACGAGTGTGGTATATTAAATAGTATATATCACCAAATGTATTAGAAAAATAGAAACATCACCTAGCGACTGTTAGATAAAAATTATTTCACTTAAAATAATGGCACTTCTTCTTTGTTTACCTGGAACTAACAAGTGCTTTCTCATGTAAATGAATTGTGTACAAATAGCAAGAACACTCTTTCAGTACAAAATTTGAAAGTTATTTAAACAATATATTTAATTAATTTAACTTTAATCACACTTGTGTAAACTTTTACAAAATTGTGGTGAAGTGGACTTACTGAAGAAACTCTATTTATCAGGAAAATATCACTAAGGAGTGACTCCTGCATTAATAATTCTACAGAATTGTTTAGCTGGAGTGAATTCAGAGCTACTATATATGTAAGTTACACATAACTTAATTATTTATTGTTAGTTTCGAAACCTTCCCATTTATAACGAAACAATTTTACGCATTCTATTTTGCCCCTTGTTTCATTGAGAATAATTTCAAAAGTCCTGTTTTCTTGTTTCAGATATGTCAGTTGCAGAAGAATGATCTCAAACTTGAAAATAAAAATAGAACTAATCATTTTAAATATTCAAGTTTGGATACCATAAAAAGATATCATAGGACATATATAGGATTTTGCAATAATTTTTTTTCTGATTATACCTATCCTATGTGTTATCATCAGACCAAATATATTATTCGTAGGTGACTAATTTTGGAAATATAAAATATGGTTAATTATAACGAGCATACTTACCAGAAGTAACCGTTAGCGCTGATAAGAACGCTAATCCACATAGAAGAAGTAGTTCTCTCGATCCCATCTTGTAAGTTTGCCTAAAATAGTAAAAGATAAAATCCATTACTATACATCTGAAGCAGCAACACCATTGTTAGCTTTTTTTCCAGTTTAAAAAAAAATGTTTAAATGCTACAGGAACGATGATCGATGGGTACTTTGTTTTACAAACGACGTGAAGACGACACGATTACTTTGATCCAACCCACGGTACTTTATATGAAAATGGTCCTTATTTCATCATAAATAATAAAGTATTACCTCCTTGCGTTCCTATAAAATCACAACAGTGCATGCACTGTGGTAAGGAATGATTTATTAGTTGATTAAGACTTAACTGGCTTTTCTTCTGACCGGCCACTGTATTATATTCATATACCATCAAATACATCCTCCTACAGTGAATAGTTCCAAATTTCCTTTCTATCCCTAGCACAGAGAGCAATAACTATACTCTATTCGGCCCTTAAGTACTTTTTTTTTTGTAATTTACGTCCTCCAACGTTAAGTCATATCGGGCGATGAATGGAATGGATGAAATGATGCTCAAATGAGTCCGGGGTCCATGGAGTTTAGAGTTACCCTACATTCGTCTTACAGGATAAGGGAAAACCCGGGAAAAACCCTATCCAGGTAACTCACCCTGGCCGAGATTCGAACTCGGGACCTCTTGAACGTGAGGCAGACATGCTACCACCACGCTACCAAGACGGACACCTTAAGTATGTACCGATGTGAACATTACGCCTCAGCACAACTTTTAGAGTGTTGAAATAGTGATGCGCTAGAGGAAATAGTTCATCACTGCATTGCGTATATTACAGATTATTTAATGAATTCAAGTAATGAATGGGATGAATGAGTACTGTAATTAACTTTCAAAACATTTAAGCACGAGCCGCAGCGAAAGATATAACTGTTGCGATCAGGGGCGGCCGGTGAGGCATTGTATTGGCGGTGCCATAAATAAATAAATGAAGAATTGAATGAATAGATAAATACATAAATAAACAAACAAATAAGTATATAAATAAATGTGAGAATGAATAAATAAGTACCAAATGAATGAATGAGTAAATAAATAAATAATAAAGAAAGAAAGAAAGAACGAAAGAAATAAAAAATAAATAAATAAGGGTTGTTAAAATATAAATATGTGTACCAATTTCGAACGATTTAGATAATCATATCAATAATCCATCCTATTTTATAATATACTGTACCAAACAGAACATACAGGGAAACGGAAATAGATAGTTATTAAATCCGTACTCTTGTTACGCACAGGTGTAATGAGCACAGCAAAAGTTTGATAATACAATTCATGGAGAATGTGATACGAAGTGTTCGTGTACGATTTCGCGACAGAGAGACTGGTATGTTAAGTCCCGTGCTTTACTGCACTCTAGCGGATAAAGCGTAAGTTATGCGCCAGAAAACTCTCGGCACTACCTGCTCCCATAAGAAGCCGTGTATAAGCAGACATCCTAGCCCTTAACACAGGCGCTTATGAGAGTAGACGGTGCCGTTCTGGAATTGGCACCACGCCACGGAAAACAATCAGGATAGAGCGCTTGCGTTTGACGCGCCTGTTCACACGAGGGAACAGATACTCGGAAACAATCTTTTTTGCGCAATTCCTATACACTTCTCTTTCTTTCGTTTTCATACAGATGGTGCCATGGCACAGCGGCACTACCTCAGAAGCCGCCCCTGGTTGCGATAAGAGTCAGACGTAAACAGCAGACCACAGAGAACGTCAACACGTGTTTGTTGGCGGAGTGGTACAACCGCACTGTTTATGAGCGTCCCCACTTTAAGCCGGAGAGACTGCATGTTTTTGCTGAAATAATATCAACTATTTCTCTCCTACAATAATTGCAGAATAGCCCACGATATGGATCTCTTTACAGCACGCGTTATTAATATTAATACGGCTCATCAGTGAGCTGTTACCCAATTGACTAGTAACGATCTAATGTCACGGTTTACTCCTTAATGTAAATACTATGGACGCATAACGTTTAAGGACGCCTGGGATATATGCCAATCACGACTTGATTACAAACCATGCCTCGTCCATGTTAAACCGCATCTCAGAGCAGTAAATAGAATTCAAAACAAAATGGCAACTCTTAAGATTTGTTGATAAAGCACACTTTTAATTAGTTTGCTTCAAAAATAAGAAAGAAATTTACGGTTTTAACCCGCTCATGTTATATTAAATCTTTGATTTTCAGGTTAGACGTTTCATAATTCAGTGGTATCTACAGTGCGCTGTGATGTGATGATTTGTTTTTAAACAGATCATAATGCAATAATGGCATTATATAGATTTTATTCATGAAAGCCATAATAAATGTCACTCAAGGCTCTGAACTTAATCGATAACCTTAAAACCTCGAGAAAAAGTTGTTATTAACTATTGTATCAGAGCTGTTATTATCCTCAGTAAAATCTTGAAGTTTATTTTTGGTTTTTATTAAAAGTTGGCCAAAATTTCACTGTATAAAATATCACACACTATAATCGAGAAAGACGGAAGTTTTGTTATTCTGACAAACTTAGAACAAATCACGACTGTTTAAAGATTACTATGCTTAGGTGTTACTTTTAATTGCACCTTCCTATCAGTGCTCTCTTTTGACATTTTCAAAGTTTGGATTCAATGTATTTGCTTTCAAAATAGTTGCTCAAAATGTAATTAGTTCATTAGCTAGCATACATTAACTGAAAGCGAATTAATTGTTAACGTAACATTCTATTACTATATTTATGTTGCTGATTTTATTAAAGAGGTACTAGCAATCAGAGGAAAAAGTAGGTACTTCAATCACCTATGGCAAATCACGTATTAACAAATCAAGAATTATAATAAGTAGGTACTTTAGTTTAATTGCGAACGCACCTAGACGTCGTACCAGTCGTGTGCACCACTCACCAGCCGCAATGCCACTACACGTCCTCGCTGGAGGGTGTTGTCGATGCTAACTGTGTGCCGAGAGCGAGCTCATCCTCACTTCATATCCTTCCTGGCTGGGAGGAGTGGTAGGGGTACAAGGAGGGAGTTATTGACCTCCACAGGAGCAGGGGAACCGGTTCCACGTTGCCCTAGGATCACCCCAGTGGCTCTGTCCAGCGACTGTCACCTCTGTGGTCAACAACAACAGACTTGGCTCATCTACGGATCAACATTCCTTTCCTAACATTTGTGCCCACTTTCCATCGAGGTAGCAGCCTTCTTTAAAAATGTAATACATCTTACTTTGTGACCTAGTGCAACCCGCTGTTATGGTTAATGCTACGTTCGGATGCTCCGTTAAGCAACTTTTTGGCTTTTAACTTCTAGGTAATTATGTTTAAACATCGAGGGCATTTAATTCCAAGTACATCTAAACTCACAGGCACTAAGCGGGTTGATATCTTGCAGAATAAAATGCCAACGTAGACACTTGAAAGTATATATATTGGTATTATAAAGAAAGTGTGTGTGTGTGTGTGTGTGTGTGTGTGTGTGTGTGTGTGTGTGTGTGTGTGTGTGTGTGTGTGTGTGTGTGTGTGTGTTTAAATTTACGTCCTCCAACGTTAAGTCACATCGGACGATGAATGAAATGATGCTCAAATGAGCCTAAGGTCCATGGAGCTTAGAATTACCTGACATTTGTCTCTCAGAATAAGGGAAAACCCCGGAAAAACCTTATCCAGGTAACTCAACCGAGATTCGAACTCGGGACCTCTTGAACGTGAGGTAGACGTGCTACCATCTACGCTACTGAGGAGGGCGTGTGTGTGTGCGTGCGTGCGTGTGTGTGATAACATAAAAAGCCATCCAACGAATTTTGATAACTTTTCATCATTGAGAAGCCCAATTCTCTGAGAGATTGGACTATAAAACCTGATTTCTGTTCATAACAATTACTAAAAGAATAAAAAGGATTCAGAAAGCCTTCGCTTAGGATGGCTTGGAGTAAACAATAGCTATGCCCAAAATAGATTATATATATATGTATATATATAAACAAAAGCCTGTTTGTTGCTATATCCCCTGGACTAAGTGTCCACCTAACTCTGCGATGCCCGCCTCGGTAGCTAGGTGGTAGCATGTCTGCCTCACGTTCAAGAGGTCCCGAGTTCGAATCTCGGTCAGGGTGAATTACCTGGATAAGGTTTTTTCCGGGGTGTTCCCTTATCCTTCAAGACGAATGTTCAGGTAACTCTAAGCTCCATGGACCTTGGACTCATATGAGCATCATTTCATCGATTTCATTCACCGTCCGACATGACTTAACGTTGGAGGACGTAAATTACAAACAATAAATAAATGAATAAGTAAATATATAAATAAATAACTCTGTGATCTCAAATATCTCCGAAATGAAACATAATATGAAAATTACAATTTTTAGGTCAGGAATGTACCTATGTTAAAGGCTCACACAGTGAGAAGGTATGCACAATCCATAAAGCTAAACAAATAACACTTCCAAACCAAATTGCGTTTTTTTTTCTCTTTTTTATGGAACATGTATGTTTATTCTAGTAATCAACTCTCCCAGCTTACTGCTGTATAAGCTGTTCTGAACACACTTATTTTCTATCTGCTTCATATTAGCCGGGATAGACTTCATAACAGAAAGATTTTTGTTACAGATTTCCTTGCAAGGGCAATAAGAAGATAAAAGTATATCTACTGTTCACCCAACACAAGAACGCAAGGCAGAGGAATGTGTAAGGAAATCACTTTTACTGTCCGCGTGATGTTTATGCTCGTCTCCGCATATGAAAAGTTGCTAGGTTCATGTCAAATACACAGTGTTGTCACATAACTCACCCATGCACAATACCTATCACTGCAGTTACTGAAACGAGTATTAGATTTGGCAGCATGGGTGACTCATATGCAGTAGTAAACAGTTGCAGTAACAGTACAGATAAACAGTTCAAACCCCTCCTTCGCTTCAGGCCCTGCTTGCCCTCTTGTGGTGGGTAGACAACAGTTGGCTTCAGGCGCTATTCAAACTTTAAAGAGCTGATTGCTATCATGGCTTTGAAACGTCATTCTGTTTGCTTGGCTAAGAGATAAAACAAAATGAATAACAATTCCGCGTTTTGGAAAAGTGTAAGTACTGAAAAATTCAGACAAATAGCAAGGAATACCTCCGAAAAAGTTTACATCACTAAAAATTGTATCAGATGTAAATAGTGTGTTTTAATGAGTCCTACACTGTATAATAAAATTTTCTGTAGCTCTTAAGGATTACCATTTATGCAAAAGCCGTCCACAATGAAGAGGAGATCCGAGAATACTCTCAGAAAATTCAACATATACATTAATTTAGCATGAAAATATGTTAAACAGTTGGTAGGTATTATAATGCAAATTGTTAGAGCTATTTTTGAGAAAATATAAATTTTCGACAAATGTTCAAGGTAAAAATTGTCTGGAGTGGAAGGATTTTTTAAATCCGTTATTAGTAATAGGTGGGGATATATGAAATTACAATATTCCGTCCTCCATGGTATAGGGATAACATTGTAGCTTCTAGTTTCCAAGGGTGGCGGTTCAAACCCGGCGGAGGGCAATAGATCTTTTCGGGCATAAAAGTCCATAGCATGGCTTCCTTAGGAAGGTAAGAGATGCTGGTGGTCCCATGTTGTAGATATATGACACATAAAAGAACTTCAAGCTTGAAAAAAGACCTCTGAGCAAAATTAGTATTTCACACCTAATATAGAATGGAACGCTGCGAACCACAGCAGTTAAAGTTTACCCATAAATAAAAGCTCACTTTCACTTTCGTTTACTAACGGACGAAGGCCTTCATAAACACATACCATCAAGAATAGAAAATATGAAGAAGAAAAACAAATTATGTGGTATATTACCTACGTTGTGTTTCTCTGGTGTGTATATATCAAATCCTTATAGATTTTGTAACCAATCAGTGAGCATACTGCAAGCTACTGTGCCATTTTGTGTGTAAATTTAATAATTTGAAAATACCTAAATACACATTTGGATACTGAGAGTTCATTTTGTCATATTCAATAGAAAGACTATTAAATTCCAGTTGGTGCTGTATAAAGTTGCTATACCACAATGACATTTTGTATCGTTTCAAACTGTTTTAATTACACTCAAGTTCTTCTTGGGAAGCAAGCCAGGTGAAAAGACCATTAGAAATCGACCTTTCGGGAGTGTGCATCTCTCTCATCATCAGGATATTTATTAAATGTTATAACCACAAATGCACCACTGGATATAACACAAATATAAACAAAGACAAACACTATCAAAATTCGCATTACTGAACAAAAGACTGTTTTCAGTAAATTATAAATGCCAGACCAGGAGATGGCGTGAGTATAAAAAATTCATTGGGTCAAAGAAACTAACTACTTAAATTGATTATCAAGCTGTATTGATCTGTGTTTTGTAACAGTACTTTTGGGTTATGTTTGGAGGAGTTATGAAAAATTTATAAATTTATTTTAAAAAATGATTATGTAAATCTATTTAGCAATTTAAATAAGATTGGCATTGTAATGGTGATGAATACTGGTGCAAAATCAAGAACATTTAAGTAATAGTTTGAATCTGTATAAATATAACAAAGTAAGAATTTATCGACATGTTGGAGGTGACTGGGAAAGGAAGTTCAAGCAAAATGTAATCTAAATAATACAATTAAATAGTTACAGAATTTGACTTCTCCGAAACTTTATTCCGAACCACGCTTGTAAAACAGATGTCTCATGACTCTCATTTAGAATAAGATGATACAATTGGTGACCAGAGGAAATAGATAGCCGCAAAAACTCACACGAGAAGAGAAAGAATTGTGCGTCCAACATAGAAATCCTGTCCCAGTTACTTAAGTCGACGGATTTCCATTTTAAGGCCGATTTACAAGAGGAGCTGAACTGAAATCTAGCATCACGATTAAGCGTGCTTCTCTCGGAGGAAATGGCCAAAGCCTCCTTAATTCTCCGCTCTCAGTAACTGTTGGAAACCGGCCTTAAAATGGAAATCCGTCGTCTTAAGTAGCACAGATCTACACAGCTTGGTAATCAAGTTAAGTAGTTACGTTTCTTTGACTCAATTTTCTATACTCGCGCCATCTCCTGACCTGACATTTAATTTACTGGAAACAGTCTTTTGTTCAGTAATGCGAATTTTGATAGTGTTTTGTCTGTGTTTATATTTGTGTTATATGCAGTGATTCATATAAATATCCTGATAGAAGAGATGCACGCTCCCGAAACGTCAATTTCTAATCGTCTTTTCACATGGCTTGCTTCCAGGTAACAACTTGAGTATATTCGTGGCCAGGAAAGCTTCAGGTCTTGTTTTAATTACGGTTCATATCTTTAATGAAATGAAAGTCTGTGAAGGCAGTCCTCCTAAGTTTTGAGAATGATTTTTGAGAATGATTATTAGAATGATTTCACCTTTTAATTTTGGTCATCCACTTACAGTAAGAGGAAGCAGTATAATACAACCAAAACGTCGATGTGGAGATCTCACCGAAAGTTCGTATTTTGAGTCTTTTGAATAAATGTGGTGAGTGAGAGAGAGAGAGAGAGAGTGCAGTATAAGACTTCCAAAGATGCACATTAAGATTTTCAAGAAAATCAATCTCTCTTGGGGGAGAACAAAAAACCGAGCGGAATGGCTCAGGCGGTTTTCGTCTGTGTCCCGCATTCGGAAGGCTCGGGTTCGATTCTCATAGCCGGCCTACCTGACCAATGGTTTTCTTTCGGAGGTTATATCGGGTCGCCAGGATGTAAATTCCATCCCCCAAATATCCTGTCCCTCCATTTCATCTCTATTATTTCACACCATCCCTCATCTGGTGGTCTCTTTTCGGTAGAAGTGTCGGTGGGAGTCTCGGCGGTGCAGGGCAGGATAATATGCTCCTGGTAAATACTTCCTCCTCCTGCAGAACTGTCTCCGGTCTCTGGACCGGTCTAGTGGGCCGTTTCAGCACCAAGATGACTAGGATTCCGGCTGTACTGACCTGCTGGGGAGTTTCCAACTGGTCAATTAAAGGACCCTGCCCTCTGTACAGTAGTGACTACTTGGGTCGGCGACCTCTGTCTCCTCTCGCCTAATCCTTCTTCCTGGGTATGCTCCACTTGGGATTTAGGTACAATAGATCAAGACTAGCCCCTTCCGTACGATTACATCCTATTCTATCCTATCCTAAACCTGGAAAACCGTTTCGATATTTTTCATTTGCTCATGAATAGTCCTAATGATTTTTACTAAAATACCATATACTATTTAAGACATTTACATGACAAATTAAACCTGTGTTTTGAATATCCTATGAAGTCCTCTTCAGTTCTCATATACTGAACAAATCATGAAATCGACAAAGACATGGCAAGTACTACATAAAATGCACTATTTATTGGCAATAATATTTTCTTTCCCAAATATTCGGTGTTGTTGGTTTAAATTTTTAATATTCTTTATTTGCCTAACATGTTTTCGCTCTTCAGTTGTTCCTCACAATATTATAAAAAGAGTATGCAGTGTTAAGGCTAGCATTTAATGTCGCTTTTAAACGTGATGTCTGATTTCCTGTATTCCTACAACTTCAGCCTACAACAAAATACAAAGTGAAATATTTCTATAAAGATTTATCACAATTAACAGTAAGTAGATAGACAATTACTCGTATGCTCAAGTTACTCTCGGGCAGCAAGCCAGGTGAAAAGACGATTAGAAATCGACGTTTCGGGAGTATGCATCTCTCCCATCATCAGGATATTTATTAAATTTTATAACCACAAATGAATCACTGGATATAACACAAATATAAACAAAGACAACACTATCAAAATTCGCATTACTGAACAAAAGACTGTCTTCAGTAAATTAAATGCCAGGTCAGGAGATGGCGTGAGTATAGAAAATTAATTGTGTCAAAGAAACGTAACTACTTAATTTGATTATCAAGCTGTATTGATATGTGCTTCTTAAGTCGACGGATTTCCAGTTTTAATGCCGGTTTCCAAGAGGAGCTGAACTGAAATCCAGCATCACGATTAAGCGTGCTCATCTCGGAGGAAATGGTCAAAACCTCCTTAATTCTCCGCTCCCAATAACTGTTGCATTTTGCCAAGATGGTCGTCTCCCGAAAGTTGGCTCTATGGTCGTTATCAAAACAATGCTCTGCCAAACCAGACTTCTCAGATTTCATTAAACGATTGCTCCGTTCATGTTCGATTATTCTGGTAGCGATGGTCCTTCCGGTTTGTCCCATATACGGTGTCCCTTATTCACAGGGAATGCGGTACACTCCCGGAACTTGGAAGCCCAGTTTGTCTTTCATTGGTCTCAACAGACGTTTAATCTTTGGAGGTGGCTTGTGGATGGTCCTAATGGTGTATTTGGCGAGGATTCTGATGATTCTGCCGGATAGATTGCCGGTAAACGGGATGCAGGCTGTAGCTGTAGGCTTATCTGACGCTTGCTGTATTACAGGTTTGCCTTCCTAGTTTTTTTTGTTTGTTTATTTATTTTTTTTTGTAATTTACGTCCTCCAACGTTAAGTGATATCGGACGATGACTGAAATGGGTGAAATGATGCTCAAATGAGCCCGGGGTCCATGGAGCTTATAGTTACCCGACATTCGTCATTCAGGATAAGGGAAAACCCCGGAAAAACCTTATCCAGGTAACCCACCCTGACGGAGATTCGAACTCGGGACCTCTTAAACGTGAGGCAGACATGCTACCACCACGCTACCGAGGCGGGCTGATCGAGCCTTCAACGTCATATTCGGAGTAGCGGTTTTGACGGAAAGTGAGTCTCAGGTGCTGTAATTCCTGTTTTAAGTGGCTGAGATCAGAGGTAGTCAAAGCTCTGTGGGCTAGTGTATTGAGAACTCCCAGTCGTTGAGACTTATGATGAAAACTATGAGCGTTCAGATAGAGATCGGTGTGTGTAGGCTTGCGGTATACAGCATGCCCCAATGTAACGTTGCTGTTTTTTTGTTTTTAACAAGAATGTCCAGGAATGGAACAACAGCCTTCGACCTCAAATACAGTTTACCATGGAAGTGGAGAAGGATGGGCCTCTCTAAACATCCTGATGATGGAAGAGGCGCACGCTCCTGAAACGTCGATTTCTAATCATCTTTTCACCTGGCTTGCTTCCCGAGAACAACTTGAGCATATTCGTCGCCAGGAAAGCTTCAGGTCTTATTTGACAATTACTCGAGTTTGCAGAAGCTACGTGGAAATAACCCATACTGAGCAGAACAAGTCAAATGTATATACCACGGCAGATTTATATATTAGGTATTGTTAGTCTGTGGCATGTCTGACATATGCTTCTTGCTTTTGTATGAGTTCCGTGCCATGGGAATAATGTGATTTTCCTTTAATGTGCAACACAATATGTGCCATCCAATTTATGTGGTCTCATATCCCATGCCCTGGGAAAATGTGATTCTGCCTTAAAGGTTGGTTTCCCTTCTCTTCTTGGTTGGCTTTAGGATGTTATTTATTAATTTCACATGAAAGAAAGCGGTATCTTTGCTTTATTTGGTTAATTGGTACAATTAGAAATCAACTTCAACTAAAAATGTCTAATAATAATTAATTAATTCATCCCCCTCACGTGATTGACGCATAATGTCTAATTTCACAACATCCATATTGGTAGTAAAAGTTTTAGCATCGTTGCATAGACAATTTAACTCCCTTGCTCTCTTTTTTTGCCTCCAAAAGTTCACACATTCATACACACAGAGACAGTATAAATACCTGCAAATTACACACCTTTCTGTGAAAGACTGATATGTAGTATTTTAAAAATAAGCCAAGTTAAATACTAGTGATACCGAAATTAAGAATTGAAATGTATAAAGAATCATGATGGATGTCAAAGGAATGTTAGTTCTTTGTTACAACACGTGCAAGGGCAGTCGAGTCGAATAGCAGTTTGGGTGAATAAGTTGTTTTAACAAAAGAAACGTAAGAAACAGTGTCCTCAGCAGATTTCTAAAGGATAGCCTTGACTTGTTGAATAGGGTATTCTTTGAACCATTCATAATGGCGACAAAATAGCCACAAAGATAATCTTTGTGTCAAAAAGAGGGTTTCCAAAAAGTGAAAGTTACATATACACCCACACGCGCAGCTGTGGACAACAGTCTTCGGCGTGGAGCCGATTAGAGCACTTCGTGGCTGGCAAGCCATTGAAACAGTCTGAGGCGTGAGGGCGATTAGGGCAGTCCTCTTGTTCTGTATTGGGCCAGGCATACCAGAAATGTGAGAATATATTTGTCGGTTCATATATACGTGAGGAACGAATAAAGTTTATCGAGTAATAAACATTCTGCCGTCAGCAACTCTAAACAGGGATATTGGTAACCCTTGGTCGGCAACCTCAATAATTTCGATGTTCTAAATAAATAAATAAAAAAAAACCTCACACATCCACGCATGCCCTGTGAGAAACCTCATTGGTTTACCCTGAGCTAAACAAAATTGCTTCAAACGGTAGCCTCAACGTAGAAGTTCGCCACATATATTGTTGCTTCACTAGTTTGAGTAATATGTGTGTATGTGTGTGTGTGTGTGTGTGTGTGTGTGTGTGTGTGTGTGTGTGTGTGTGTGTGTGTGTGTGTTAACGTCCCAACAAATAATATTGAAATTCATTAGTGTTTTTTTCCCATCTGGCAAAGTATCGACTCTGGTTAGATGGCACAAGGGTACGTTTCTTCTCTTTGATTTTGAGCCATAAAATTCCTTTAAATTTTTACTGTAAAAATTGTCAACTCAAAAAAAAAAAAAATTAGAATTTCAAACGCAAACTCTATACTACTCTAAATGTAGTAGTATAAGAGAAGTATGCGGAGTAAGTGTCTTTTCAGGCGAATGCCTTAGTGTCCACAACAAGTCTAATTTGGTGTGGGTATGTGTGGAAAAAAAAACGGACTAGAGCATGTTCTAGTAGAGCAAGCAGAGTAAAGAAGAGCAGACTATATAGTTTAAAATGTCTTATGAATTGATGTTCAAAGGCATAATCATAGTATCACAAGGAGGATTAATGAAGGACACACATTACCTAAGGGCTTTGTTCCCACATGTGCACTGAGTCTGTCCTACCGGGTCAGCTACAAGAGGACTACACAATTACTTTTGATTATACTTCCAAGAAAAATAAAAGTGGCCTTTTTCAGCTTATATTTGCATGTCCAAGGTTATTCCGAGTTCGGCGCCGGGCAGTCGAAACCTTAAACAAGATAAGGCGCGCGTTCACCCGGGGTAAACACGATGAACGTTATAAAATCAGAAACAGAATCTTCTGCATATTTTGACATCCCGAACGGTTTGGAAAGTTCCTTCGGCTATATAAACGAGCTCTCTCGGGAAGTGAGTCTTGTGGTTCCCGAGGTGAGGAAGTCTAGCAAGTGAGGAGATTCGACGAAATGAATCTCGCTGAGTGAGTGATTCAGCGCATGCACGGAGGAGCGCTGTTCTTCAAACGAGCTGTTAATGTGGACTGCTGTGGGTACTGTTACTGCACGGGATTGGAGACGTCCTGTATTTGATTAACCAGTAAGTGAGTCGTTCGGAAGAAGTGGCTACGTTGAGCGCATTCGTTACGTCGCGGAACAAAGTGGAGTGACAATCTACAGTGGAACTACGAAGATCATATTATTGAAAAGACAAAGTGAGCTAAACGGATTCTCAGAAGAAATTTGAAGTAGATTATTAAAGTAGTGGTGATAGTTTGAAAACTACGAAGTCACGCTATGATATATTTTATTGTCATGTAGCACAGCAACACACATGGAAAAAGTGTGTCATTACGACTAAAATTACAATACAAAATTGTGCTAAATTCACAGTATTTGTTACTAGAATCGTTAGCCTATAGCTAACTTACTGCAACTTTTATTTTTTATTACAAATATACATACACATAGAGCAAGCACTTCAGACAGCTGTTTCTCTAGTCTCTGTTGCGTGCACCATATTGTTCTGCTCTAAACTTCTTGACCTTCACTGCTCTTAGACCAATATTCACATTTACACTGCTTTGCTTGCCGACTGTGACAACCTTCATAGACTGGTTCACAACTCGGATACTTATTGGTCCATTACAGACAACTGGGGCTGGCTTTTGCACTCCCTTTTAGCCTGTCGGTCACAGAGGAAACGTTTTAGAAACCGAAGTCTCTTGAATCGAAGGAATGGAACACTGTAGTAGCCGAATATTCTAGATATGCCGAAATCGAACGGTCTGGAACATCCAGCGCGGTGCAACAATGAGGTACGTACTTCTAGCTCGTTATGTAAACCAGTGGCTGTCCTTGAATGTTCCACATTTTTTGTTCCTCTCGCGGCAAACAACAAAAACGGTGGAGTGGGAATCTCTCACACTTAATTCCTTTACGGTAGGTATTCGCTGCCACCGTTACAGTATCAGCGGTAAAATGCTCATAAAAACATTCCACTTGAAATTGAAATTTGTTTTCTTGGCTTACTGGCTCTCTTAACTGCTGTGGTTAACTCTGCGTTCCATTTTATATTGAACGTGATAAAACCGCTTAATTTTGCTCATAGGCCTCCTTTTCGCCTGAAAAATCCACCACTCTTCACCGGGTTTGAAGCCCAAGACTTCAGGCACCAGAGGCTAGCATGATTTCATTTGAAATATAAAAGTAAATGTTTAACTGGCCCTTAAAGTCCTAAACTTATTCGAACTATAAAATGTCTTTTAACCATTTAAAAATGAATTTGAAAAACCAAGTTGTTATAATTTTTAATAACACCATACACATTGTAGCATTTTGGATACACACATAGACACGAATTTAACTTATCCAAGCAGTGGAAAATTAATTGGTATGTTATTCCTGTGTTGTGATCTTGTACATATTTTCTGGAGGGAATAAAAAACGTAAATGAATGAATAAATGCAATTTCACAGTTGTTGTAATTTTTAACTTAAATTATCGCTCACAGCGAGACCTGACTATATACATTTATTTATATAATAATCCGAAGGATGTCTCTCCAACGTAGAGGCTACCCCTTCCGCCACGGTATCTCTACGACCTCCAGTTGCATACCACGAAGAAGTGCAGGATGAGGGTGGCATGGGTTAGCATCCCGACTTCCCAGACCGCAAGACTGCCACTAAGGACGCCACCTTTCCACCTGAACAGCTATTCAATTTGCATCATGGTGCTGAGTGCACCCCGGACCAGAGCATCTCTGCTCTACCATTTCTCATAACTTCCATATATATATATATATATATATATATATATATATATATATATATATATATATATATATATATATACGCCATAGCACGTACTACTGTATCTGATAATGGATTGAAACCAACAAAATAAACACTTCCAGTATAAAATATAGGGGAAAAATAACTCAAGTTGATAACTGAATAATCCTTTTGTTTTATAATTTATTAAAGTTTTTGTTTAATTTTGGTGTCCGTTTTCAATTGTGTATCCACATGCATACCCACATATTTTGTCTTTGGCAGTATGAGACATGGTTTCTAAAACTGGCTTTAAAGGTACTCATAAGTGAATTGCCTAAACCTTGCGGCCTATATCTAAATGGCATCAAAATGTTGTTACATGTTGCTCTTCCACATTATAAGTGTGCCTTAAATTGACCATATCTTTAATTGTTTTGACAAAACTATTTTTCTACTATTATATTAATCAGATGTAAAATGTAATCTTTAGAAAAAATAAAAATACTACAGTTTCTTTAAACAGTAATGTAAAAACTGGCACTCACATAAATTTTGACTCCTCTGGTGTTTTTGCAGGAAAACCTGTTTTTTTTTTTCTTAAATATAAAATTTAAACAATTTATCCTCAGCAGTCAAATTAATTATACATCGTATCTCCAGCAATTTAAAAGTATAGCGAAACGCCTATTCAGTTTTTCAAAATTAATTCTGCTTAAAATTTGACCAATATTGGTTAGAATCTTCACTGTGTGGAACATGTGTAACCTCAAAGGTGCGAGGTAAACCAAAGTCGAGCAAAAGATTTCGGAAGTAAACACAAGTCAGGCTGTGTGATTATGAATATTTAAATGACCATGCATTTGAAGGTTTAAAGGGCTCTGACAGCAAAACCCATTGTACGTAATTAAAGCTAAAATGTTAGGGTATTTTAGGGCATAAAAAGTAAGTTTTGAAAATATTGGCCGAATTCGAGTTATTCTTCCTAATGTAAATAAAATGGAAACAGTTTTGTATTGACTTAACATAAAGCTATTATACATTAATTAATTACTACAATGTTAATTCTTAATCTTCTATAAACTGCCAGTTCCAAAAGCAAGTTCCGGGGTCAAAGTGTCATGAGCTACTCGGTTACAAATAGTAATAAATGCTTATAATTTGAAATACCTTCTATGGAAACCGCAAATGACATTTTGATATTGAAACTCGAAGAAGATGGATCGAGCAATATGCCACCACGGTGATGAATAGGATTTCTATTATGGAGGTCCTACGTTCAATCTTCGGTGACCGCCCGATCGGTAGACAAACCCTGGGGTGATTCCTCTTCTATCACAACTTTCCTGTCCCTGTTTTCCATTAATTTTCTTCATGTCATCCTTTCAAGGTTATTTAGTGTGCTATGCGCTTTGTATGGTTTCTTTTCTGATGTCAGTCAGAACCCACTTCTAAGTGAGTTCCACGAGGGACCTCTTCCATGGCTGACTCGTGTCATACGGATATAGTCGCCCTTCTAGCTCTGCCCTCATCCCTCACTCTCAATGTTTTTATTTTTAAACTCTACATTAGAAATTTAAAAGCAAACCAATCCACTTTTATAAGTTTTTGTTAAAAAATACTAGCATTTTTACTTCTTCGGAGTCAAGTCTATTTCTTTTCCTGTCACATGCGTACAGTAGGGACGATGGTTCTGTGCCGGTAAAGATCGTGTGCGCAGTATCCAGTTGCCGAGCCTACACTCTCAGTCATGCGCAGTACATTGAAATGGCCAGTATCGTGGAGAAGTTGGACCGGTTAACATCCATCTTTTAACGCTTCGGTGCCGTCACGTTAGGATTTTAAAGTTTTAGAAATTGTGATTATTAATCGCACTGGTGATTAGCGTTTTGTCTGCGTGCATGTTTGTTAGATTAAAATGCCTCCAATTCAAAGCAAACTTGGTGAAAAAACACTTCACATCAAACACGCGAAGTTATTAATAATGTCCATCTCTTCTGAAACGGGAAGCAGTTTCTGACGATATGCTAATACAATGCAAGAGAGGGTGAGTGCATCAGCAAAAGTATCTGAGAGAAAATTTCGTAAAATAATTTAAGAAGAGGAGAAATGTGTAAAACACCTGGAAAGTACATAGTGTAACAGAAACAATCACTGTCATTAATGACTTTGATAGGTGTGTAATTCGCCAAACACCTTATAATTTGTATATTCAGGAGAAAACTGTGCCCACTGTCAAAATTTGGGGCTCGTGAAACATCAAGATTCCATTAAGCTTGAAACATTAGGTTAAAGACTATCTTATGTGGCATAGGTTTCAAGTGGAAGAAAACAAGGAACATAGTAAAGGCTTATAAGAAACTGGAGCGTGTCATATTAACGTGCCATAAAAGAGTTTAGAGTTGAAGAAAGGCCGTTTATATATGAAGATGAAACATCTTTATACAAAAACCGGTTAACTCACTTCTATGCGCTACAAGCCACAAAGGCATCGCTCCAGAATTTTATTTTCCTGGAAATTAAAACATTTTTGAAGGCATCTAAGCAAACCAGAAAAGAAAATCTGTTGTTTCTCAGTGGCTAAGATGAGCAAGTGCTCATATCTTAAGGTATATAGCAAGGTATATAGCAAACTTTGGGCCCAAGATGAGAAAGATGTTTGCATGCCTTCTGGTGATCCTAACATGAATTCTCTGTCAATAGAACATTGTTTACCACTGATTTCTGACAGAGAAATCATGTTCAAATTAAGGAAAATGAAGACCAAAATATCTCCCGGTCTAGATGGGATCACCAAAGGGGCAATTGCAACATCTGAAATATGCGTCCTATTGGCCAAAATTTATAATTGTATATTAATAAGTAATTGTTATCCATCATCATGGAAACAGAATAGGAACATATTTATCCCTAAAGGTGACGATCCTAACTCAACATCGAATTGGCGCCCCATTACCATAGCTTCACTCCTGGCACGGGTGTTCTCGTCTCTATTAAGTCGTCGGCTCAACAACGTTATTAAGCTTTCTGAATATCAGACTGGGTTTAGATCAGAGGCCAGTACTTTTATAAATATTACACTAATCAACGAGCTCATCAATTTTGGTAAAGAGCAAGGTGCCACAATGGCCCTCATAGATATTCAGAAAGCTTTCGACACAATCAAGCACAAAGCAATCTTTAAGGCGATGGAACGCAGAGGTGTCCATCCCCAATTAATATCAATCATCAGCAATTTATATTCCGATAGCTTTACAACTTTAAGTAATGGGTGCACAATCAAATTGTGTAGGGGAGTGAAGCAGGGGGAACCCCTATCCCCATTACTTTTCAACCTAGCTATCGATGATATCATCAATTCTATTAATGAATTACCCTATGGTATTACTTTGGGTTCGACAAAAATCAATATTCTTGCTTTTGCTGATGATATAGCCTTGGTTGGGAGGACACCTGACGTCTCTAGAATCTTGGAAGCTCTTACGCCTTGCTTTTCAAACATTGGACTCAAAATTTCTGCATCTAAATCACAATGTTTTCAAATTGTTAACAAGTCAAAGACTTGGCACATTAAAGATCCCGGCCTTTCTATTCAGAATAAACCTCTGAGATATAGCGACCCGGCCAACACGTTAAAATATTTGGGTAAGAACATCAACCCATGGGCCGGCAAGCTCAGTAAAGAGTATCACTCTTATATAATAAAAGCTGCCGAGAAATGTGCCAGTCTGAGACTAAAATCTTTTCAGAAATTAGAATTTTTTAATACCTACATTTTACCAAAATTTCTATATCTGGCGATTCTGGATCCCCCATCTAATTCATTTCTAAATAATATAGATAACAAACTTAGGGGAATCTTTAAAAATGTCCTCCACCTACCAGCCCAAACATCTAATGCGTTCTTTTATACAAGGAGGAGAGACGGGGGCCTTGGCTTTCCAAAACTGGCATCACTTATTCCACTATCCTATCTCAAAGCTGGCAATAAATTCCTAAATTTAATTGACAATGAACTAAAAGAATACTTCATTAATGGCAACCTCGCAGCC
This sequence comes from Mantis religiosa, assembly GCA_030765055.1. NCBI lineage: Eukaryota > Metazoa > Arthropoda > Insecta > Mantodea > Mantidae > Mantis > Mantis religiosa. The sequence goes on along the minus strand of CM060955.1, from coordinate 65,840,608 downwards.
AGATTGTCAAAAGTAGCCGGGGATGTTGGTTTAGAGTGGCCCTGCTCCCTCTCACAAATTAATAGGCAGAAAATTAATTTGAGGGAGCATGAATTTGAACTATGGGCGGCCTGCGATACCCAGGGTAAAGGCGTTGGTGCCTTTTACGCAAATCCCCTGGGAAACGCATGGCTTCTTAAACCATACATCCTCTCAGGCTCTAAATTTACCGAGGCAATCAAAATTAGAACTAACAATCAGCACTGTAGGATAGTGGAAGCTAGATATAAACCTGAAATAGATGTGATGTGTCGGAATTGCCATGGTGCCCCTGAAACAGCCGGGCACATTCTCGGGCTGTGTACCTCCAGAAAACCGGCGAGAATATTCAGACACAATTATATTGTTTCTGAAATTAGTAAGAACATCAAAACTAAAAGCCCCCAAGCAAATATCTTAACAGAACATGCTTTTAAAATTGATGATAACACCATCCTCAAGCCTGATCTTGTAGTGGTCGATGAAAACAAAGCAACTATTATTGACGCCACTATCAGGTACGAGGATGGTGATTCTTTGGGCAGGGCTTACTTAGAAAAACTAAACAAATATTCAGTTCTTGAAAATCATATAAGATCATTATTCTCGTCGGTTGAGAATGTGGAGATACAGCCAATAGTTTTCGGCAAACGAGGGTCCATACCACCTGAAACAATAAACTTTCTTAAAAATTGGGGTTGGACACGTAGAGCCTTAGAAAATGCTTCAATTTATATTCTTAACAGTGCAATCAATATTTTTAATAATTTTAGAGATTACAGCAATAATTAACATTTTTACCGTTGTTATATTGTTATTAATCATGTTATATTTTATAGTAGTTTATTAACGTTGGTATATATATATATATATATATATATATATATACATATTGTTTTTCTCTTTGTCACTCCATAGACAACTATTGTGTAACCTTTAACTCTATATAATTCTTTCTATGTTTAAACCAACAATAGGTTTTATTGGAATTAGTTTACTACTACTAGAATATATCCGTGTTAGTAAAGACGAGTCTGTGAAATATGGCCTTGCTTCATTGTCTTCCATCTTCCAGCGCTAGCAGAAGGTGCAAGTGACACTTGGGCATAGACTCTCGTCAGTGCGCGAAGAAAGTAGGTCACCGGCACAGAACTATCGTCGCTACTGTATATCCTGCTATGCTAAATAGTCTTTCAGAGAAAACTGCTGCAGGTTTCTAATAGACAAATTTTATATTTAGCAGCTGATTTTTTTAGTTAGTTCTGTAAATACTGAATTTGTTTTCCAGTATTCCAGTGCACCAGAAAAAGAAGGAAACAAATTGTCGTTGAGATATGCAGTGATTTACTCTTGGGAACTGTTAGCTGCCACTGAATTTGACACACGATTATTATGTTGCATGTTACTGTGCAGGTAACACATTCCTGACAATTTCTTGGGCTTTGCAATGTTCTACTTCGCCAATAATACTTTGTGATTTTAAAATAAAATAAAAATTGCATATCGAAAAATTGCCGAGCGAATTTTGTGAAGTATCCTTCGGTGTCGATACCATGCAAGTATCGTGAGCATCCAGGACCCATCCCTAATACATATCCCTAATATATATAACAGCTACTTTCTAATGTTTTGCGAGTGTAGTTGATTCGAATTTCTCTAACAGCTTTTTTCTAACAATTGTCTCATTTTATGGCTCTCTCTAATTGTTTGATCATAGCTGGGGCTTTGGCTTGAGAAATAACTAGTAGAGTTATTCTGGACACTGTGAGAGTTAAGAAATTATTCCGATTAAATAAAATTCCCAGTTCCAGCCGGTAATTGTACCCGGGACCTCTGGACTAATGAGAAGTTAGAATGCTGATAAGCCGAGTGCAAGGGAAAAAACTAATGAGTTTCTTAATTATTTAAAGATCTCCTGTCTATTCAAAAGTGAATTTGATTAGAAAGAGACAATTTAAAATAGTGATTAACGTAATTTACTTTTGGTATAGAGAGTACAAAATAAATCGATCTTTTCTTGGTTATGAAAAGAAGAACGCCCACGAACTGTTACTGATGAAATTATTGCTGTTGTTAGAGCAATGTTTGAAGATCAGCGGACATCTTTTGAATTTATTTGGAGGACATTGGGTATGGTATGGGTCAGTTTGTTTACATAAACAGTTAGGGGTGACAAAACTTTGTTGTCAGTGGTTTCCACGTAAAATGACTCTCGATTAAAACACCATATGTTTTAGGGCTGGACCCATGACTCAGTCGGTAGAGTACTTGCCTCCTGTGAGAGCGCCACGGCTTCGATTCGTAAGATTTTGTCTCTAGCCAAGATTATTCCATACTCTCCCTAGCCGGGAGACTGGTAGTATGAGAGAGACAGAGAGAGAGAGAGTGTGTGTTTGTGTGTGTGTGTGTGTGTGTGTGTGTGTGTGTGTGTGTGTGTGTGTGTGTGTGTGTGTGTGTGTGTGTGTGTGTGTGTGATGTGCTGTACTGAGATCCGAAATCCAGCCCGCCTCGGTGGCGTAGATGGTAACTTGTCTGCCTTAGGTTCAAGAGGCCCCAAGCTAGAATCTCGGTTAGGGTGTGTTACCTGGATAACGTTTTCCCCGGGGTTTTCCCTTATCCTGAAAGACGAATGTCGGGTAACTCTAAGCTCCTTGGACCCGGACTCATGCGAGCATCATTTCACCCATTTCATTCAACGTCCGATATGACTTAACGTTGGAGGACGTAAATTACACACACAAAAATCCGAAATCCACTATCTGTTCTAATTAACACCAATATGTTCCAAAGGAAAGACCACCGATATGTTCATTGGAGTTAACGGTGTGGTATAAATCGAACAGTAAAAATGCAACAACAAAAGCACTTTTTTTTTAATTTACTTCCTCCAACGTTAAGTCATGTCGGGCGATGAATGGAATGGATTAAATGATGCTCAAATGTGTCCGGGGTCCATGGAGCTTAGAGTTACCCGACATTCGTCTTACAGGATAAGGGAAGACCCCGGAAAAAACCTTATCTATGTAACTCATCCTGACCGAGTTTCGAACTCGGGACCTCTTAAACGTGAGGCAGACACGCTACCATCTACGCTACCGAGGCGGGCTAACAAACAAAAGCGCATTGATTGGTGCAGGTTAGAATAGGATAGAATGTTACGTAGCGGATAAGGCACTGCGACCATTCTTGATCTACTGTACCTATTCTCCAAGTGAGGCATTCACGGGAGGAAGGATGAGGTGAGAGGAGACATAGGCCGGCCGACCCAAGGAATCACGACAGAGCAGAGGACAGGATTCCTACAATTGAATAAATAAATTATTTATTGTGCATATTCCAAAATTTTACAATTTACAGCTTTTGGCTGCATTTATTTGTCTTTACCTTGTTGCTACCTTGTTTTACATGGCACCCTGGTCTTCTGCTCTGCCAGGTAGCTCTTAACCTCCATACCTCCTTGTTACTTAATTAGTCCCATTCTTCCTCCTCATCTTCCTTTCTTATATTCTTTACATTTCTGGCCTATTTTTCTTTTACTTTCTGCAAGAACTCACCAATACTTCTTACCTTCTTTTCCTCCCTGCGCGTTAACATTTTTATAGCTACTATCCTCTTCTCTACTTTCTCTCATTTTTCCTTCCAGACCTTTTCCCTCCACATTGCAACCTCCTCGCATTCTGTTAAATAGTGTTCTATGCTTTCTTTTCCCCCACACAATTCACAAATTCCCTTTTCCCTACCTCTTATCCCTTTTAGAAATATTGTTCCTGTTCTCATCCAAGCTATCCCTTCTCTCTCTTGCCTATTGTAGTAATCTACATATGCCCCTCCTCCTCAATTTCTTTTTATTTGCTTGTAAAATTGTAATGACTTCAATATTATCTAGACTTCCCCATATTTCCTGCCTTTCTAATCTTCTATTCTGCATTTTACCATTTTACCTACATCGCTTGTATTCATTTCCTCTAATTTCGATATATCACCCATTCCTACTTCTCCATTATTCCTCCTATCTCTGCCAACCATCTATTTGAGTTCTCTAAAAGTCTGTCGGTACAATCAATGGGTCTTTCGAACAGACCCGTTGGGCTACAGAAACCCAATTCACAATACTTCATTAGACTGGAACATTAGCAATTCTAGTTTCTGAAGTTCCTCTGGAACTTCCTGGTTTCATTGAATGTACAAATATATTGTTATTAAAAGGGGATATTTAACAAAAACAATAAAATCATGCAAATTATTTGAAAATATTTTTTCTTTGATTTTATTAAGTTTGTAGCGTCACCGACGAATCAAGGAAATGTTCAATTGAGCCTCTGACCTGAGTAATGAGTAAGGCTCTTTACTTCGTATACACTTAAGTTTTGTTCTCTTTACACTATCAGGTATTGTCAGAGCTTTTGCATAAGATATTCGTGCCGAAAAACATTAATCTGGATAGATGCATGTTCAATGATGAATCAGACCACTGACATCTGGATGAGCAGTAACTGCATTTGGAATTCACCATATTGCACAGGTGCTGGCTGATTTGGCTGACAAAGTATTGAATAAGTCGCGCAAACAGAAACATCCTTGATTGAAGAAAGACACATTAAAACCTTGTTGCATAACACAAGGATGTTTGCATCATGTGAAGAAAGCCAAGCAGACACAGCGATGCCATACACAAATTTTAATGCACGCCATGCAATACGTTTTTACAACGTGGTTAAGTTTGGATTGCGTGGGAGAACCTGAAATTTCCGGATTCATAATTCCACATGTGTATAGGGACTGTTGCAGTATACCTATTCAGAATTGTGGAAGAAAACATTACAATTAATATTGGCATGATTTTCTTCTACCCACAGCTTTTATATATATAACTTCTGCAAACCATTCTTAAGAAAACTTATTTTTGTATCTTTAATTTTAATTAAGATAATATATTATACATTTCATTACATATACAAGAGAATAGCCATAGTCAAATGTTTAAAAACTGGACGTGGTATGTTGGCCTTAAAATTCCTTACTATTTCCATAGAAACACGAGAAAATTGAATTACGATAACACTTTAAAAAATAGAAAACATTAAACACTTCAACTTACATAATGTAACTGATAACTCAAAAATGTCTTATGCTGAAAAAGGTGCTTTGAAATAAATTATGTATTTTATAAACATCTAAATTTGTTTGTATAATACTTAAAGGTCTATCTCTTAATGTTTAGTAGATATTCAAAATTATTCAAAACGTTTTTCCAATGGAAAACTGTTCGTAGATTATTCCAAGAGAATACAAAATATAGTGTTCATTTTTCTTGTAAATATCTTGAGTATGTGGTATTCAAACAAAACGTTTACAGCCATTTTTGGCTTCGAATATTTTTGAAAGATTTTCTATGCAAAGTGATTTGAAGGAATGGTTGAACATGTCAGTATTGTATCTTTGGAAGATAGAGAACATAAATACCATATTTAGTAATTACCTATTGAAATTTTTTATTTGTATTTCGTTGCACACACAAACACACACACACAGAGCTTTCCCTAAGATGCTTTTATAATAATAATAATAATAATAATAATAATAATAATAATAATAATAATAATAATAATAATAATAATAATAATAATAATAATAATAATAATAATAATAATAATAATAATAATAATAATAATAATAATAATAATAATAATAATAATAATAATAATAATAATAATAATAATAATAATAATAATAATAATAATAATAATAATTCTGTATTATTATATTAATATTATAATAAAAATAATTTTGTATTATTATTATTAATTATTAATTATTATTAATAATAATAATAATTCTGTATTATTATATTAATATTATAATAAAAATAATTTTGTATTATTATTATTAATTATTATTATTATTATTATTATTATTATTATTATTATTATTATTATTATTATTATTATTATTATTATTATTATTATTATTATTATTATTATTATTATTATTATTATTATTATTATTATTATTATTATTATTATTATTATTATTATTATTATTATTATTATTATTATTATTATTATTATTATTATTATTATTATTATTATTATTATTATTATTATTATTATTATTATTATTATTATTATTATTATTATTATTATTATTATTATTATTATTATTATTATTATTATTATTATTATTATTATTATTATTATTATTATTATTATTATTATTATTATTATTATTATTATTATTATATCACTTTAAGGCAGCTTCCAAATCTGTACTTCTGATTAAATCTAGATATGAAATTTTAGGTGGAATGCAATACCCTCGCTATCTCCACGATGGAGGAGGATAGAGAAAATAAAAATGATGCAGAAAAGTTCTGCATAAGGAGCACGAGAAAGAATGTATAGGGCAGTAATGGTGAAAACGGGACTCGTTAAGACATTTAAACCAGAGGTAGGAAAGGTATATTACAAACATTGCGAGGATGAAACTGTTTTAAAAAGTTATCACAGTTCCAAGTTACATAATTCCAAAAAAGTCAGCCCTACCGATTTTGCGAAGATGGAACACTGTAGCTACACTGACTGTGTTGAACATAATAGAGTTGGTAGAATATACTACTGGAGAGTAGAATATATGCAAGAGAGGTGTTCTCGAGTTCAAGATTTCATGGTTCAGTTTTTGCTATCACACGATAATCACTGTGTATTGTGCCACACATAAACTGCAAAGACAGTAAACATCTCTCTGTCAACAACTGTATGTAGGTCTTAGACTATTTCACAACCAAGTTTGTGGTAGTCTTATGCAATTGTTATTTTCACTAATTTATTTAGACTCTCTTGGATTTCGAATTTCTTTTAGTTACCAGGAATTAATTGAAAAGCACATTTGAAATTGTTAAATCTCAGTACTGACCACGGCTTCAACTTGTAGCAAATAAGTTAGCTTGTAGGCAGTGTACAGACTTCTGATATCACTTCAGAAAATTGGAGGACTTTTTGCTGTTTGACAGTGACTTGGATATAAATGGTGAGTTTTCAGATTTTGAGGGAAGTGTTGAGGATATAGGTAGCAGTGTTTGAAAAAATATCGCAGTTGCAAGTTACATATATAATTCCAAAAATGTCAGCCTCCCGCTTTGCACCAATGATATCATTCAAGTATTCTTATGTGCATTATACAACAATGACGCCCTTTTCCTAGATTATGCAGTTATAATACAAAAGTTACAGTTAATATACGTGATGTGAAGTTTGGAGCTGTCCAAATTTTAGGTATCAGTAAAGAGCAACGACTCCTGCTACACAATGCTTCTGATCTCTTCTCATGCATAAGTGGAGCACAATTATTTGAATCACATTTTTGAAAGAAATATTTATTAACATCTTGGAATCTCATATAAGACTTTTACTACGAAATACTTCAACTAAGATGAAACATTGACAGGCTAAGGGCAGCTTGAATTAATACTTCCTGTAACTACGCCTGTTAAGGCTTAAGAACTTGATGGGATAGGAGTTTGAGTATGATGGGGGAGTAATTGGAGATAGCAGTATTGCTCCTCGATACCTCATAACATAAGGGGTATTCTGTGACGTCTCGAACAGCGTTGCCTGGAGCTATAATCCTCAAAAGACCGACTAAGGTCCTCCGAAAGAATGGTAAAGAATTGTATTTAGTATTCATAGCATACCTATTGTTGTTAAGAGTACGTTACGATTTCCCACGTGTTTTGCGCTCGGCAATAATCGTAAAAAGAGATGTGAAAGAATCCGAGTCAAGTAACAGTAAATTAAAGATGCTTTGTATATTGGATAAAGATGTGACTCGCCGAAATAAGGTATTTTTGACTTTACAGGAAATTATCTGAAAATGACGTTTTTAAAAAAACAACTGTTTTGTATCTATTTCTTACAGGAAGTAAAATCAATCCTGCTTCTTCCTAAGAATAAAGTACCTACATTAAAATATGACTTCTGTTACGGTGTGATTGAACTTTTTAGCTTCAAAGTCTTTTACTGGCTCTCCATGATTTTTCACCTTACTAGTTACTAGAAAGCTTTTTTTACTACTAAAAATGTACTTTATTCATAATTTAGGTAGCAATCACTTTGAAATATAGGCACTAGCTACTTTTAAGCTTTTTTGAATGAAAAAGAATGTCTAAAGCCAGTCGAAATAATGCAGTTTTCATTAAAACAGAACAGAATCATTAGATAGTCTTTATTGCCGTGAACGTTTATAGTATAGCAACGTCATAAGTTAAAAATTACCAACTTACAATGTAAAATTCATTCACGGAATACAGAGGGTTGGCTACCATTGTATGGCGTATAGCCCTTTTGAAATTTAAAATAGGAAGCTCTCTTAATCTTTGTTAAACTTTGAGATAGAAAATTATGTAAATTAATCGAAACGACGGTGAAAGTATCCTGAATTTTATTATGTTTAAATTTGTTTATGTATAAATTAAAACAATTACGTGTTGTGTAATTATAAACATTTGAACAAAGTATAAAGGTGCTAAGATTTTCCTTAATATATAAAAAACAATTCAGGACATACATCAATGGCAGTGTTAAGATGCCTAAATCAATAAAAAGTGCTTTACAGCGTTCTTTTGAATGAACTTCATACATTAATCTAGCAGCCTTTTATGTAATATGAAGAAAATAAATTTGAAATTGTCCTGAACTTGAACTTACACACGCCATTACTGCACGGAGATGGTCGACTATAGTCATATCTACCCTGGCCAGTCTAGCACTCAGTCGGGCACTCTGAGCACAGATGAAGGTGGTCATATAGCAAAGTGTGTGATCCAAAAGGTACTAGAAGCCACCTGCAGAACAAAAACGAAATAGCTGCACAATCAAGTTTCCTTTATCAGAATAAAGCAGACACTATGAGAAAGTCTAAGAGAACTTTTTTTAAAAAAGCGAACTACATATTTTATAATGTATAATGATCAGACTTAAATTACTTATATACAGTAAAATAAGCCTAATAAGCAACATTAAGTAACATAATGTCTGTTTTAAAATGTAAAATACACACAATCTCCTGATCTACTACACTGGAATTCAATAAAACAGGTGAGTGCAAAAGTTGAAAATTAGTTGATGATGATTATGAAGATATTCTTTATTTCCAAACAGGACCTGCTGCTGAGGAGTTTATGTTAGTGCTATGAAATAGGCCGGATTGTTCTGTAAAGCAAACGCAAGCTTGGAACTGCTACAAAGAATGAACATCACATTCATGTAGCAATTTTGCTTGGATACTCCAACTGTTTCTTTAACATTTTGCATTGGGAATATTGCAACTTTATTGGATTAATCATAACTTGCTGTACTTATCTATCCACTGATTTTCTTTAATCACATTTAGCTGACTTGTGATGCTCTCTTGTTTTTGTATGACATTTTTTATTTCTCATGTAATCTTATTTTCAATATTCAGAAAATATGTATTAGGTGCTATTCGTGTAGAAGTCACAGAGCTATGTTACCGTTACATTGGTAATAGTTTATGCAAAATTTCACCCATTTATAAATGATGATTACAATCATCCAGATCATCATCGTCATTAGTAGCACCAAAACTAAAATGATAACGAGAGTCAAAGGAATATCGCAAAGTAATTTCAAATTTTTGTAAGTAAATTCGCTCTGGTAGAATTCCTATATTGGTCGATATAGTAATTATTGATCATAAATATTTTACTCCGCAATAACGTGTATGGTTCGCAATCGGGAGGTCCTGGGTTTAATTTCAATTCATCACCCAGGCTGATCTTTGTTTTTTCGTGGTTTTCCCTGGTCGGGCAGATTGATGATGGATGATTATCTCCTGCCATGTCTTCCTTTCCCTAATTCCCTTTCATACTGTTGCCTCCTCATGTTCGAACTGACTGTTTAGTTAAGTGAGTGTGAGGCGGTGCCGGACAGATGGTGCGGATGCGTGCTCCAAGGAGAGAGTTGTCTCTGTGGGCACCAGAGGGTTGTCTGTTCACCGCACTCTCCGGGTAGCTCCAGTTCTTGGAACTGGAGTTAAAACCTTCTGCGCAACTCTGTGACCTGTAGTTTCTTCGCTTTTTCCGTTACTCCTGTGAACGATATCTGTAAGTGAGGTGCCCCCCCCCCCCGCCATTGTGTATCCATCCTATCCTAATAAATATCGAACTACTCATAGCCAGAACAATTTACAAGAAAATACTATCGTATTAAATATATTTGGACATAAATATTCTCGAACTACCAGCCAAATAAAGGAATAAAATGCAACACAGCTTTCCAAGACCAACAACGTCTACATCTTCAAGGTCTGCTGCTGTTACAATTTGGCTTTCATTTGGAAAGCAAAGCTCGATGCTGATTGGCGGAATATTCATTCAACCGAAGTTCTCCATTGTCCACGTTCTGTGCCGCAATGCAGTTGATTATAGTTATTTTAATTGTAAGGCAAAACGGCCAACCCGATTTATGCTATTAGGTTCGTTTCTAAATTCATAACAATACATGTCTTTATGTGTTAATTCAAAAGCTGATGTTCGAGCAATAGCAATGTTATTGTGCTTAATTTTACGGATTTCGTTACTGTTCACCTTGCGGCCTGAAGAGTTTATGGTAAAAGGTGGAGGTACATATTACGGAGGAGTTCTGTAACCTGGGCAGAGCACCACACAAGGACCAATGTATTCCTTTGACTTTGAACATGACCTATGAGACGAATGGGGAAAAAATCCGAAGGACAGCCAATCTAGAAAATGACGTGCGTGAGTATGGACGAGGTCCCTATGGTTTCAGATTGAAGAGATCTGCCTCCACTCAAGCTCACCCAAAAGCCCCAAACCCCCGGGGATCTTTTGAAGGGGAACGTCTTCATTGAGCAGTAGGAGGGTGGGTACATGAGCATACCTGCCGACGTCGAGAGAAATCTTCACAAAGTGCATCTCAACCACCCAGCCGCAATATATTTACATATTGCCTGGTCCTTCAACCCTAAAATAGATGATGATGATGAAGTAAATGGTGACGATGGGAAATTTTGGACAAGAAAGTCGTGGTAGAAGAGGAGGAACCTAGCATTCGTTTACCGACACGGGGAAGCCACGAAAACCTCATGGTCAATGTGAGCAATCGCCGGGAATTATCCCAGGACCTCTCTAATGTGAGTTTACACGAAATCGCGGAGCCACCTCGCTCGGAGATTTTCGGTAGGTTCAACTACTCTACTTCTCTTTCTATTTCTCCAATAGGTGTATAGTTTGCCCCATGATGAATAGGTTCCTGTGACATAGATCAATCTGCTGAGAATTTAATTGGCGATTTACCTTGGACGGTTGTCTATGGTCTCGACATGTTTTGACATATAATGTTAGATTATCAGAATAAGCTATAGAGGTAATTTTCTTCCTTCAATTGTATTCCCCCCTTTTCTGTTTGTTAGTTTCTCTCTTTTAATTTACAAAGAAAGAATTTTTGTTATAAATATTTAGATTTATCTAAGGTTACGCTTCAAATACCTTGTTTTCAATGATTTCGCGCACATAACAAGTGCACAGTGAGTCAATAACAAGTGCATAATGAGCCTAATGAGTCAATATCTCAATATTTCACTTAATTCTGATGTAGGCAAAAGCTAAAAATCTTCAGCATTTACGTAAAGCCCAGTATACGTAAGGCTTCGGATAAATAACTACCTCAAAGATCTATGAGTTAAAAAACGAAAGACAACCATTACTTTCTAATTTAGAACATTAACATGCCGATTTATGCATATACTCCAGTAAAGAATCCCACCCAAGTAGCTATATTACCAAAATTGAATTTCTTATTTATTTATTTATTTATTTATCCATCCATCCATCCATCCATCCGTCTGCCCATCCATCCATCTATTTATTTATTTATTTATTTATTTATTTATTTATTTATTTATTTATTTATTTATTTATTTATTTATTTATTTATTTATTTATTTATTTATTTATTTATTTATTTATTTATTTATTTATTTATTTATTTATTTATTTATTTATTTATTTATTTATTTATTTATTTATTTATTTATTTATTTATTTATTTATTTATTTATTTATTTATTTATTTATTTATTTATTTATTTATTTATTTATTTATTTATTTATTTATTTATTTATTTATTTATTTATTTATTTATTTATTTATTTATTTATTTATTTATTTATTTATTTATTTATTTATTTATTTATTTATTTATTT